>NBNE01000001.1:0-128069 GCA_002215365.1 Phytophthora megakarya
TCGAGCAGCGGACAGACTACACCTCATCGATGCTGTGCAAGGTGTGCTAGGACTTTGTGGAAGTGGTTACGTCTAATTAAGTTTAATTGTAGATCAAGTACCAGCTCCATTACCCCAAGATGATGCTGTGGTTGCAGCCGGACTTATCTTTAGGGATATCACTCGCGGTGACGTAAGGCAAAAGGCTGGGAAGACCCAGGACAATGCCGGTGAAGTGCTCTCTTGGGGAGTTGTTCGACTTATTCAGGCGATGAGTCCTGTTACCAATAACGACATTTTTCTGGACGTCGGTGCAGGTGTGGGCAACATCCTCGCCCAAGTAGCGATAGCGACATCGGTCCGGGCCTGCGTTGACATAGAGGTTCGGAGTGATCTTTGTCAACTTGCAGAGCGTTGCCTTCATCGGTTTGTTGGGAGATTCCCACACCTTGGCAAAGTGGTGATCAAGAAAACAGACGTGCGGGATGTTTCATTTTCGAGCAACCCTGCTACACGTGATGCTACATTAGTATTCGCGAACTTTTTTTTATTTGAAGAAGACGCGAAACTGGTGTTGGCTCGAGAGCTCGCAACTTTATCAAAGGCTCGTTTACTTGCGGTGACATTGCGATTCTGCCCAAGACATCGAAAGTCGTGCACAAAGGCATTTTGTCTACGCTGGAAGCTAGCAGATGAAATCTTTGTGAGCTGTAGCTGGATGGCTGATCGCGTTCCTGTGTATCTGTATAGTACCAATGCGAAGTAGTATCACAGCCCTACCAACAATATCTACTCTCAACTAGTTTCAAATTTGGACAACATTTTCTCCAAACACATAGTGAAGTGAAATACATGTAAACACCTGCACTAAACGCATACTAAACTCAAGTTACATACAGATAATCACCTGCACTAAAAGTATACTAAACTCAAGTTACATACAGGTAAACACCTGCACTAAAAGCATACTAAACTCAAGTTACATGCAGGTAATCAATCACCTGCACTAAAAGTATACTAAACTCAAGTTACATACAGGTAAACACCTGCACTAAAAGCATACTAAACTCAAGTTACATACAGGTAAACACCCGCACTAAAAGTATACTAAACTCAAGTTACATGCAGGTAAACATCTACACAAAACATTCTAAGCTAAAGTTATTTTATGGAAAACAGCCCAACGGAAACAACTTCACCTATATTCGAATTTGGCGTACTACAGGGGCCTCGACACGTTGTCGCTTGCTGCTGCTTTCAACATGGCAAGCTTTGAGTGCCGCCTGACGTTGCCCTTGTCAGTAAACAAATTCTGCGGAAGATAGAACTGATGGAATTTTTCCCAGCATGTTGCAGTGGTGTTTGGGCACATCCACGGCTTGACAGGTACATCATGCAGTTCTTGGCACAAGCAGACGTCATGGGAATAGCAGTAGGTTGTAACCTCGGTTGGGTATCTGCCCTCCCATCTGCATACTATGCAGCGTCGACATTTCCTTTGCTTTTTGTCATAAATTTGCCTTGACGAAACCGACGTACACACCGTCATTGCACCTCTAACACGATCATCGCTTGGACGTGCTGGTGGCATGCTCATTGCTTCAATTTCGTCCCTCGTAGCACACGCGCCAGTGTAAAGCATGCGCCCTTCACTTGGAGCATTTTTCCATTGTCCATTCAACAATTCTCCCACAAGCTCCATCATAAACTTTCGATGGGGGTCTCGGGTGGACGGAGTGCCCGTTTTGACGAGCCGTTGAGTGAGGTACGCGTTGGATCGTGCGACATCGATTAGTGCTAATGCCAGCTTTTTGTGCCAACGCCTGTAGGAGTGCCCGTCAGAAATAGAGAATCGTCCTCTAATTTGATCAAGTCTATCAACCCCTTGCATATTGGCGTTGTAGTGTGCAACACACACTGGCGCTGTGAATTCCTTCCGTTCTTTGCCAATCACTCGAGCCACACTGGTAATGGCTGTCGAATCTGCGTTGGAAATCATGTTGACCACATTGTCATCACACCAGGATGCCGCTAGCATACTGTGATCCCGAGCAACAGCCTGCCGGTAGTCTCCACGAGTACAATCCTTTTTGGGCAGAATTGAATGTGCAGGAAAGTGTTTGCTGTTCGCACGAATTGTGCCTCTCGCATAGAGGCCTTTAAGCCGCAGTTCCTGCAGCAGCTGAACTGATGTATAGTAGTTGTCCATATTCACAATTCAGTTCGTCCCAAAGAGAGGTCGGGTCACTTCAAGCACATGCTGCCGGATTTTCGATACAGCTTCGAATTCCTCCCTCAAATTCTGGGCTTCCTCCAGCCCTACAACACCGTCTAAACGGTCCAAAATGTCACTTCGATTACAGTGGAGCTTGTAATTCAGCGCTATCCACGTAGTAGAGCAGCACACCATATAAAGTCGGAAGTGATACTTGCCCGTTGGCTTGGTGGGATTGTACACTATCATGTGTCGGCCTTGACGAGTTCGGCACGCCACACTAGCCTCGTCCAAAGCAACATCGCGTCCGACATTAACGTACTGCCCCCCGGTGATCTTCAGTAGATTCAGAAGCGGCCTAATCCTTGCTGCAGCATCATTCCCCAGAGTGGCTGGCGAAGCATTAAAGCTCAGGCAACGCCGAATGAGCTTGAAGCGATACAGTGACATGATAGGATCTAGAGCAGTTGTAGATCCTCCAAAGATTAAGTCTTCGGTTTGCTGACCCCAATAGTTTGCATACTCCCCCTTATCATTCACGGCCATGAAGAACAAAATTCCGAGGAAAGTCATCAACTCGTCCAGCGTGAACAGGTTGCCAATGCGAATACCTTTCAGGGTAGCGTAGTGATTCGTCTCATGTAATGTCTGACGCCAAAAGAATAGTGGTATCTACGCGAAAAAGCTTGAGCTGACAGAGTGCTCGAAAAGGTGCTTGTATTCTGGGCGGATGTGGGTCTTGGTTGTACCGTCAGCATGGGCATACAGGTAGGAGAGAGATTCAACGTCTTCTCCGGGGACAAATCGCATGTTTTTAATCGCCTCCACCTCTGCTAGACTCGAGGGAAGAACGCTGCCAGGGTCGAACGCTTCAATTGGATCTTCTTCTAGGTCGGAGGCTTCAGAGTCGATGTCAAGCTCTTCACCCGGATCAGGCTCCACGAGTACACGCCAGTTAGGAGTTTTCAACCGAGTAAATGCCGTGTAATTCTTGATACCTCGCTGTGCGACGCCAGCGTTTATGGTCTCCAACGTACTTTGAAATTGACTATCCAGCCATCGGATTTGAAAGAGAGTAGCGTTCTTTCCCTTCTTCACAGAACGGTAAATGCGGCCGACAATGTAGGACGTTCCAATCGGTCTGTATGCCTTGGCCTTCATCCACGTTTCCTTGTCAGGTGTGAAGGCGACCAGTTTGTCAACGTAGACATCTTGGAGTAGGGTAGGCATGGATCGTGGTGTACTTTTGGCCTCATTGGGTGATCGAGATGTTGGGGTGTTCGCACGTGATGAAGATGATGCAAGATTCATCGTGTCTTCGGGGATAATGGCATCTCCGTTAATGGCAGATACCTCGTCACTATCACCTCCACCAGCCACTGATACAACGTCGTTGTCGCCAGTGCAACGGGTAGTACCGACACTGATACTACTGACACAAGATGCTCGAACACCGAGACACCGTTGGGAATCAATATCACCACGCGTGATGTTATTGCCAGCGCTCACAACATTAACACCGCTTGAAGCACGCCCACCCATCACGGCCCAATCCGTACCAGACGTAAGTTTGGTGCTAGCACCCAAGCCAACATGCCCAACACTAATATCCCGTCCACCATGAATCGGACGACCAGCTCTAGTAGTGCCACTTCTATCCGTACGCCCACCTCTAGCAGTGCCACCTCTAGCCGTACGCCCACCTCTAGAAGCTCGCCCACCTCTAGAAGTGCGCCCACCTCCGGCAGTACGCCCACCTCTGGTCACATGCCCAACTTTAGCCGTATGTCCACTTTTAGCTGTACGTTCGCTAGCTGCACGCCCTCGTCTCGACGCACGTACACCACTAGCAGAACTCGCGCACGCACGACGTTTGGTAACTACACAGCAGGTATAACGACGTCACCAACCCAGAACATCTCTACAATATAATTTTCGCTCACCTGGACCAGTAACGCCACCCTCAGCACTTACTGCTGCTGATCCACGGCGCTTGGCAACTGCACATCGCATAGCACAACGTCAGCATTCTGTGTCTACCTCTAAACACGGCTTCCCTCACCTCGGACAGCGGCGTCACTAACTACAACTCCATCACGATGTTCGTGAGCTACATACACAGCACGCAAATAACGTTAACAATCCCAGCATCCACACAGTCCACGTAGTCCTTTCTCATCTTTACCGGCAGTACCAGTGTCCGCTGTGCCAGCATCGTCCTGACGTCCAACTCCTACAAACACATAGCAGCATCAGCCATCGGATGCACCACCTCCACAAAGTCCTCGCACACCTTGCACAGCATCGATGAGGTGTAGTCTGTCCGCTGCTCGATGCTCACCACCTGCATCTTACGTGTGCACACAACGTCAGTAATTAGCGCACCGCCGTCCAGTACACATTCATCACGCACCTTGAACGTTGGTGTCAACGGCTACGCAGGTGTCTTGTGTTGCACTGCGACGCTGCTGTACTGTGCCGCCACGCTCACCACCTGCGATCATACACATACAACATCAGCGACCAGATGTCCTCTCCCCGCTGATCTCCAGTCTATTCACCTTGGCTGACAGCGACAATGCTGACTGCTCCACGTAGCCTCACGACGTCTCTGTGAGACTCACCACCTACAACATACGCAAACAGGCAAAGGTCAGCAACCAGCAGCTCTGCTGACACACACGTCTGGTTATCGCACACCTTCAGCGGCGGCAGCAGCATCAACACCTATGACGCCCGTGTGATTTTGTCCTGGGCGCCCTGCTTCCGTACCCTGACGCTCTACCACTGCTTCTCGTAGCTCACCACCTGTAGTACACACACGAACAACGTCAGGTACAAGTAGCACCGCATCACACCATTCCTACAGACCTCGGACGGCAGCGGTTGCTGTAGCAACGAAGCCACGACTTGTGGAAGCTGTAGCTGGTCCTTGTGGCTGAGCACCACGACCACCTGCACGTATCAACCGGGGGGGAGCTACACGACCGGCGCGTCGACGCGTGTGTTGTTCCCCGAAGAAGCAGCGCGGGAAGGCCCTTATTACCTTGCCGTAGGTGCGCTTGAGGCTTTCCATACGAAGCCGGAGCTCCTTAGACGTCCGCGTCCCATGCATCTGTCGAGCTACATATGTCCATGTAACTCGCAGGCCTTCGTCCTCAAATTGTGCAGCAATCTGCACTAGTAGCTTGTCTTCTGCGTCTGAAAACGTAGTTCGCATGAGTCCACTATGTTGATGGTAAATCCCTGTAAGTATCTTATCTTTCTATAGGCAGGGGAGGGGAGCGGCCGAGGGAGGGGATCCCAAATGAACGGTAGAGACGAGGTCGCACAGGAAGATTATGCTGCGCTTCGAAATAAAAAATATCGTAGCTTATAAAATACGCCAGCCGTAACAAAACGAAGAGCAGTAATTGGTAGAAATTTTGGACGTTCTTTAAAGTACGTTTTTATCTAAAAGAGCCCTCATGCGCCCTTCGAGCAGTCTGTTTTCGTACCTAAATGGAAAACATACCCAAAGAGCGCATAATGCACCCCTGCTTCGCAAAAGGGTTAACCCTTCTGAAAATCGTTCTCAGTGAATACCACTTGTGATTGGCTAAAATTACCAGTTGATCTTGGAACGACGTGCTGAGTGAAAACCCGAGAACGCCTCGATGATGTGTTCTGAACTGGGAACGAGTTTTGCTATTTATGCCATCATTGCAGATACCTCATAATTTCACCGAACCGAAGAGAACAGCTACTGTTCACTGTACCTTCACCATGGTGTCAAAGACACGCGTTCTATTGCTCTGTGTTATTCAGTGCATTTAGGCCTTGTTCAGGTACAGAACGCAATCTGGCGTAACAGGTAGGGCTAGACAAATGTGACTGGCGCAAAGCCAATTTCCAACGAAAAGCTATGGCTTGTCCAAAGCTGCACCGTGCACCCCGTGCCTGAAAGCGATTGGTAGTTCTTTCCGCCACCAATCTCTTTGAACCCCAACGTCCGAGCAAGCACGAGTATGCATGTACTCGCTCGTAGATCTGTAGAAATGACGTCTTCTCACAGCGTAGCTTCTGCTGGAACCAATCCGTACCTGAGGTACGTAGCGCTGTCTCAAACGCTTGAGTCGCAAACGTCTTGGAGGCTATCGGAGGCTGGCGTAGGCCACGTTGGTCAGCAGCGACAACGACTGCGCTAACGCAGCACACATCACAACGGCAAGTACTACAGATGTGACATCGTCCATTGCATAAATGTGCTGAAACCAGAACACCTACTGAAGGTGTGGAACGCGAACTTTGCAAAATGGTACATGGTACCAAACTAATTTTATCCAATAAAAGTTAAGAAAGTACATTGTCAGAGAACGCGTTGTACCTGAACAAGGGCCTTATGCAACTCTCGCGGCTTTCAGCAGTGATCGGCGCTGACTGGGTGGCGACCCACGTAAAAATATCAACACATTTCCTAGCTCGGCATTTGAGAAAGCAACATGCAGCAAAAGGACAAAATAGTTCAACAAAAATGAGATGCGACAAAAAGACTTTTATGACCATCGTGCTACTCGTGCGTGTGAATTGGATTGGCCAGATTCATGACAACGTCAAATTTGACAATGCAAAACGGGTCGCAGTGACAATGATTTATCTTAGCTCTGGTGGGCCAATTGATGTCGCGGTTCCTTTGATAGGTATGTCGAAAACAAGTGCAACAGTCTACATCAACCAAGTTCTCACTGTATTGGAAAATATGGCTAAAACCAAAATTCGTATACCAACGACCCAGGATGAAATGGAGAGTATTCGATGTGGTTTCGAGAAATTTGCTGGATTCCCCGACGTAATTGGAGCAATTGATGACACCTTCGTACGCATTAATTGACCATATTAATGCATACGAGGGCCGAGCATGAAGGTTGGTATTGTCGCAAAAATTACCCTGTCGTTCATATGCAAGCTGTGGTGGACCATCAAACCAAATTTCGTTCTTACTGCATATGGGCTGGCTCCATGAATGATCAGGCGCTGTGGAATAATTCTGGTTTACGGAACAATATGTGTATTCCTTCGGGTATGCATTTATTAGGTGATGCAGCATACAAAATATTTAGACATTTATCTACCCCATTTCAAGAAGAAGCAGCAGCAAACGATATCAAGAAGAAGCGCTACAACTACAATCTCAAACCAGAATTACCGTTCAGCGATCCTTTGGGATTTTGAAAAACAGATTTCGCATTCTCTTAGGTAAGATTCAACAAAAGTCTCCTGCAAATGTAGTGCGAGTGATCGTGAGCTGTATAGTACTGCACAGTGTGATGGTGGAATTGAAGGGTGCGGTTGGATTACTGGAAGTGACCCAAATCCAGATAGTTATACTTCTCTGTCTTCTTTAGACGTTGAAGACGACCTGAGTCATGAACAAGGGCTGATGAAACAGACTGATATTGAGAGGTTATCTCCCTAGAGTTAGGTAGTACTTTATTTGATTGCTCTATAGTTTGGGGACGACGTCCCACTCAGCAGACAGCCTTTCATCGATAGCCAAAATAGTCATAACCAAAATCGCGCAGAAAATAGTCCATAGCGCAAACTGTGCCGGAGGGGCACCATGGAGCCATCAGGGTTGCACGTCGAGCTCGAAGAGAACGCGAACGCAACACTAGATCGCTGTCGTAACGCACGACCTGGAAACACGACCCGCGCATACGCACCGAAGCAACAAGAATTTAAAACCTGGTGTGATCGAAAGAATTTTCACGAAACTACGCGATATCAAGTGACAGCGGCTAAAATGCACTTGTTTCTAAGGGAAGAAGTTGTCGATCGTGAAGTTTGTTTGAAAACCTCGACACGCAAAGTTGGTGTGGCGACGGTGGAGATGTACGTAAACTCAATTTCTGACTTGCATAACGACCAACAAAGCAGAAGAGCAAACACTCATCCGCACCCTAGAAACAACCTGATCAAAGCGCTTCTGTCCTCTCTCAAGTGCGAGAAACACGAAAATAATAAGCGTGAGTACGTAGATCGGGGAGTTGGCTCTTTGCTTGATGGGTATTGTACAACTGAGGACCTGGTGGCGATCTCTCGTTATTATATGAATCTCAACACTGGTAGCGACTTACGGAACCGCATGAGTCATTCCCTGTGTCATTCGTGTTTATTTCGAGGGGAGTCTGCGCATAATTTGGAACTATCTGATTTGTTCAGCGTGATGCTCGAGCATGAGGGTTTCACAGATTGCCGTGCACTCGTGATGATCGTGGAGCAGGGAAAGACAAACCAGTATGGGCGCCGTGAATTTGGTTCGTGCATCAGACACCGGAACGTCGAGATTTGCCCTGTCGGCGCGCTCGGTTTCTATCTTTTTTTGCTGGAGTGTTCAACTGGAAGCCGTTCCTGCTTCCTAGAGCCTGCATTGTGGTACAACATCAAAGTTCTCAAGGGTGGAAAATTAACAACAAAAATGATGACGTACCGAGCCCATTACGACGCTACCGTAAAAGCTTTCTCCGCCCTTGGTCTGCGCTCAGAAGCTCAGACACACGCTGCCCGAGGATCCGGGTCGTGGATGGCTGAACTAGCAGGAGCTAACGAGTCACAGATTAGAAGGTTGGGGAGGTGGAATGCTATGGTGTTACCTGACGACTTTACCTCGTGATGCAATGCGATCACTTGCTGGGTTTCCCCCCAGACCGGCGCTCGTTCGTTTTAGAGCGAGCTGCTCTTGTTTCTCCCGAAAGTCTACAGCGCGAAGTATTCCGTTTGTGGAAAACTACATGGCAGCATACGTAAAACAGTCAGCACCGCACATATCAACTGGTGTGTTTCTGGAATTGCTGCTTTACCTTCGTGTAGTCGTACTCCAAGAGGCTGTGCTGCTGCGTGAAGTGCATCCAGCCTATAAATTGTGGATCAATCCATCGTTCACCACGAATGCGTTCAATACATTTGCAACTTCTCTCAAGGCAAAAATGCTCACCGAGACATCACCTCAAGCAACACGCTTGATGGATCATATCAACCAACAGCATCTACAGACCATAGCACACATTGACAGAAAGGTTAGCGGGGTTGGAGCATCAGTTAAAACCTTGACTGGCGCGTTCACGCAACTCACCACGGGCGCTGCAGCAGTCCGCTTGAGTGTGAGCTGGCCTGGGTCGATTGGAACGGTACCCAATACAGCTTCACAGCCTTCCTCGGTCCCTTCAACTTACAAGATGGTGAGGTCGCTCAAGACCGTACATCAAGTCTGGCAAGAATGGTCCGTCGGAATACACGGCGGTCCCGCTGTGCGCAACCTCGAAGAAATCCACGGCTCATTATGGCGCAATACCTCGGCAGACAAACGTTTCTTTTTCGACGCAGGAAAATCATCGATCACATCATAGCAACGGCTCAAGCACAATGCATTAGTCATGAGCAAGCAATTTGTGCGCTTGAAAAACACCGAGCGCAGAACAAACTTACACTCAATGCTTTGAGCGGCAGTCTGAAACGCAGCACCTAGCTCACATTTAACCAAACGTTAACGTCGGTTAGTATATCACTGCATGCAAGAACTCCTTCCTACCTTCCAACTGTCGATCTTCGGCTCTGTCTTCATGCCGCTCGTGGCCGCGCTGCTCTTCCTCGTCGCGCCGCCCTCCAGGCCATCACCCCCTTCGGCGCCGGCGCGGTCGACGTCTGCCTTCTAGCCCAATCGATGTGGTCTGCTGGTTCCGCTGCGTTCTGTCAAATGGATTTTGTGTTCAGTGTGTTTTGTATACGGGAATATGCGTCGTTATCCGGAAGTGGTGGCTTCAGATAATTGGCATATCAGAGCGACAGGCGAGGGACGGGGTGGGGGCGAGGTGAGGACTGCGTCCCCCTAAAACTTCCGATAATCATCCATATACATAGTGTGACGACGCTATTGCGACAATTGTGGCGATCCCCGCTCCCCCAGAAGCCCCACGGTGGCCAAATCCTGTGATGGTCGGCGCGATTTCGATAATTGCTGCGAATCCAGTTGCAGAAGCGGTAGTCCATGCAAAGCGTAAACTCGCCTCAGTACGAAGACTAACTTTCGTCTCGCAGTTGCCTCCACAGTAGACTTTGAGGGTGATAATACACAAAAATTGTTCTCCGAATCTCTTTTCGTTCGCATCCGAATTCATGTTTTCCACTCAGTACTGCAGTATACATGCTAAGTTTCACTATGATCGTTGCTCCCATTTGCTATCTCGACCGGCAAGTTTTAATAAAGATTGATCCATGATACGGCAATAAGTCACGCAGGATGCCAAAATTTGGCAAACAGCTTTCGTTGTAATGGATATGACAAAATTACGAAAACTAGCAACAAGTTAAAGTTATTCATAGCTCGTATTCACATGAATTCAAGTTAACCATGCAATTCGAAATATCGCCATGGTGCACTACACGTTGGCTGGACGAGTAAGCAGCGAAGAGTATGCCATCTGCGATCGGTTGCTTGGTACGAAGCAAGAAGTTTGTTACCAGAATTTTCTCTGACCATTGCATCTGCTCAGACATTCTAGCGACGACCTTGCCCGACTGTCACGTGACGAAGCTGCCATCCAAGACCGATTACTGGACCAATGATGCCGCAGAGTTGATGCGTCTGTATGGGTTAGTTGTTGTTACCCGATAGTTGACTGTTGTTGCATTGCTTCCTAACATTTCCTGGCAGCTTCAACTTGCCTACGTCTTCCAACCTTGTCATCAGTGACGTGGCCATCTGGACCGACACAGGGCGACTTTTGTGCTCGGATGTGGACGCCTTCAGCACTTTCGTGGGACGCAACTACGGCATCCAGTTGGATCTGACAGAGGCAGAAGTGTTGTTGTACATCAAAGCCAACGTCGAAGAACTGCGGCAACAAGAGCAGCACATTAAAAATGTCTAAAAAAGGGGTTAAGTTTCTACCATTTTAAGGTACCTTTTAAAAAGGTATAGCGCACATTAACGTTAAAAACATTTAGACGTATTTTGTGGCGATCCACCATGGCGCTTTCCCGCATGAAGGCTGCGACGACAGCGCTGTTGCGCGCGCGTCAGACATCTCAGGTCGCTACCCAGCGCTTCGCATTTTCGACAGAGGCAACAGACGCTGCGGCTGCCGCGTTGCGCATGGTAAAAGCATAATGCCAATAAAAGTACGTCGAATCTCTGACCTATTGGTTATGCTTTGTAGGGCTTTAAGAAGTCTCAGAAGGACGAGGATGAGTCGGTTAACGTCCAGATGGAAGCGGGGCCAGCGTCGCCGACGGATGTGAGCGCAGTTCCACTGCCTGCAGTGGAGAAGAAGCTTGTGCCGCCTGCTGTGAGCTCCTCGCAGCCGCTGTGGCTCACGCAGGACCACCCCACGACCGACTTGTCCGGATTTGCACCCAAGATTGTGGTCGTTGGTGTTGGTGGTGCTGGAGGAAACGCGGGTGTGTGAGCTGCACTGGTGAACTGTAAACTAAGCTTGAGCTGATTCGGGGTATGATGCTTACCAGTGAATAATATGATCGCGCGAGGCCTGCAGGGAGTCGAGTTTCTAGTGTGCAACACGGACGCTCAGCACTTGCGCACGACGTTGACGGAGAACCGCGTTCAGATGGCTCCTGAACTGACTGGAGGACTGGGATGTGGCGCCAATCCCGAAGTTGGGTGAGTTGCGTGTCCTCTGCTTGGTTGCGATGGACCAAAAAGTATCTAACATGATGAACTGTTGCGAACGTCATTAACGCGTCGACTAGTCGTGAAGCGGCGGAAGCTGCTATTGAAGAGATTCTGGATCGGGTTCAGGGCGCAAACATGGTAAGTTGCAATGGCTCGTGTTGAAAATACTTGCTGGTCGACGAACTGACTGACGCGCTCTCACTTTAATTGCCTACGTAGATGTTTGTTACTGCTGGCATGGGTGGTGGAACTGGCACGGGTGCAGCTCCTGTCATTGCTCAAGCAGCACTAGATGCTGGTATCCTTACAGTAGCTGTTGTCACGAAGGTGGGTGAATTAAGTTCTCTCGTGGTAGCAACTTTGCTAACGAGTGGGTTATAGCCATTCCGCTTTGAAGGTAACAACCGTGCGAAGCTGGCAACACAAGGACTTGCCGAGCTGAAAGACAGTGTGGACACGATGCTGGTGATACCGAACCAGAATCTGTTCAACATGTCAAACGAGCGCACATCGTTGATGGATGCATTCCGGTGCGAAATTAATTCTCTCCAGCGCGATCGAGTCGAGTGATACTAACAATTGTTGATGAGTAGAATGGCGGACAATGTGCTTCTTGACGGCGTCAAGAATATCTCCGATCTCATGGTGATGCCTGGGCTCATTAACCTAGACTTTGCTGACGTTCAGTCGGTACGCAGCTCTATCAGTTCATTCTCGACTGTAGTTTTCCTACATTTATTGACTGACTTACGATTACGAATCGCAGGTGATGCAAAATATGGGAAACGCAATGATGGGAAGTGGAGAGGCTGACGGAGACAACAGGTGCGTTTGGATGGAGTTAATGATGCTGTTAATCAGCTAATGTTTGTTTATATGATCGTATTATAGAGCTCTACGTGCCGCGGAAGATGCATTGGCGAATCCCCTTCTAGGGGACATTTCGATCAAGGTATGTTAATTCGCTTGTAACCAATGTGCAACCGGAGTATTAACGTTGATTTCCTGATTTCCCGTTTCTTCCTTCACGTACAGGACGCTAAGGGGATGATCGTTAATATCACGGGTGGCTCCGATTTGACACTGTTCGAAGTCGATGAAGCTGCGGAGCGTGTGACGCGGGAACTCGATGACCCACATGCCAACATTATCTTCGGGTCGACGTTTGATGACTCACTCGACGGCAAACTGCGAGTCTCCGTTGTCGCAACGGGTATCGCCGACCCTGAAAAATTATAGAAGTCGAATGAGGAAACTCCAGCCAAACTCCAAGCGTATACAAGCAAATGAGACTCAGTGATGTGATACATCGGTAAGCGTATTTGCGTGCTACTTGTCAAGTGGGTAGCAACAAGCAATGTGAACATGATGTGAGCTGATCGGATTGATATTATAACGGACTGCTTCATACTTAGTTTTGCACAACGCCCTGCCCATGGGGCGACTCGGCTCTGTTGGCCACCTAGCAGCTCCCCATAGATGTGGAAAGCAAAATTGCACTATCCAAAATCACACTAGAACGCATATTCCTTCTCATCCACCGAGAAGTTGGCTTGCTGTGAAAGTCGCTCGGGTGGTAAAGATGAGAGTGCTTCGTCCAGGTCATACGAAGCCCACATGGACGTGAGTCGGACAACCACTTCTTCGCACGTAAGTCGGGCTCCCTTGGGCACCACGATCTGCTTCATCGCCTCTTCGAGAGGCACACCCTCATCGTAGCAGCGTTGGTCATCGTACTTCTTGCCGTAGCCATCGTCCTCGCTATCTGAATAATCCATGATGGGATCCTCCGACTCATTTGGCTGTGTAGAAGCATCGTCCGACCTGGTACTCATGACCTTGCTGTGTGAAAAGATGGAGGTGCCCCCTGAAATCTGACTATGTGTGAAAATGGGCTTGCTCGACGACTTGCTGGCGCTAAACAATTCTCTGGTAGCTAGTGACGGTGAAATGGGCGGCGCTGGTTCCGGTACGGGCAGCACCGGTTGGTCCACCACTGCGTACGATTCCAGCGACAAAGACTTGTTGATCTTGGAAATAATTGACCCGTTCAACGGTTGAGCTCCTCGGACGAGGAACGGCCGCATCATGTCCTTAATTTCCTCACCACAAATGCCACACTTCGGGAGATCGTTGTAGACCCGTCCTGCCAGCAGCTTGAGGAAGTCCTGAAAAGCCGAAACGCGGTGCCGCACCACCGAATTGGTGCGCAACAGCGACCTCCTCACCACAAATGCCACACTTCGGTAGATCGTTGTAGACCCGTCCTGCCAGCAGCTTGAGGAAGTCCTGTAAAGCCGAAACGCGGTGCCGCACCACCGAATTGGTGCGCAACAGCGACTTTCCTGGGAAGCGGAACTTGCTGATAGCCCGGTTGAAGCTGGCACAATTGGCGCACGAGACGCCACGCGTGGCGAGTTTGTGCTGGATGTCTTTGCGGAGCTGGAGGAACTGCGAGTAGCGCCGGTTGACCGTCCATTCTTGGTTGGTGGGCTGCACCAACATGCAGATGCTGTACAGCGTGTGTGTGGGTCGGTTGAGCGCCGCCGGGATGAACACCTGCACTCCGCTCTGGAAGTTCATCGTCTGGATGCCTGTGTTACGTTAACTGATACCTCGGTCCGATTCGATTGTCGCCTCGCTCGCTTTCTCCGCGTTTGGATAGGCGTCCAAGTCCGAACGGTGCAATGCTGTCGAGGCCTTGGGGTTGTACGTCGCCTCCGGAGAGTGACGTGGGGTGGTTGGTTGCAAATACCGACTGTGCGAACGCTGGATAGTGTGGCGCGCGCTCTGACTGGATGGGCCACTCGATATGCGACTTTGTTGCGATATCCTCGCCGTGACCCGTTTACGTCTCGACGACAGAGCTACGCCAGTGCTGCCGCTGCAGGCTGCAACCACCTGGGTTTGTATGTGGATTTGAGTGTCGGGGCTTGGGCTCACCACCGGCGCGGACACAAGTGACCGCGGTTGAAGGGCACTCACACGTTAGTGCAGCCCTTATCCGGATAGTTCAGACAGGCGAATCAAGTTGCAACGCAGGACGCGTACGCGAGTGAAACTGGTGCAGGTTGAACCAGCAGGCAATGAAGTGCACTCCAACGCTATCAGAAACCAGTGCGCTTCAATCCTTATGCAGCACACGCAGGCTTTCGATGCGGAGGAAGGAACAGGATGTGTCGGTCTGGCGGTTGCAGCTTCAGCTTGCAGTCTATTATCCATCGTGCACTCGAAGCCGAGCTTTGAGATCGGAAGCTCGCTGGAGCCAGGCAATCACGCACGAAGCAGGTCCCACGACGCTGCAGCATAGGGAATAGTAGTGTTATCATGTTTGGCATGGTCACAAAATCGAACATGGCCGAAGATTGATGACTAGTAGCGTCGAGGACAGTCGATGACTGTTTCATAGTTTCAAGGGCTCCGCTGTCAGTGCCAGAGCAGTCCGTTATCGGCGACCATCACCATGCAACGTTAATCGGTGCAATGTTCGTTGGTGCATGTATGGTCCGCCCTTCGTCGCTGAGCCGAGCGGAGTGTTCAGTCTCTGCCGATCGCCACGGACAACAAATTTCGAGTCGTGGCGTTGAAGGCGCGACTGTCCACATCAATGAGCGTGCGTTGAAGGTGATTCACTTTCAACGCGCTGTGCAAAATCAAATGGAATGGTGGTGGCGGTTTGTACGAAAGTCGAACTCACTGAGCAGTGTTCCTGGCAGACAAGTTTTAGCTATTATTTCTACAGGACGTGCGTGTTGGTTTGAGCGGACAGTCAGTACAACTTTTGTAGCGTTACATGACTCAGGGTGGATCGGTTGTTATTGTCTGCACCTCACTAGTGCTCGGGGCGTCCGCTACGCGGACGCTGTGTGTGGTTTGCTGTAGCACGTGTGAGTGATCCGCCTCTGCTTCGCTCCGGCGGAATTTTTATGGAGAAGTAAAATATATCAAGTCCTATAACAATTACGTAAAATAATAAACCACTCCTTACAACGGTATTTTAGCCTTAGTCATGGATAAAGCTCACTTGTAGTTTGGCTAATTGGAATCTAATTAAATACGTTCTTGAGCATCTACAACACTTTTCGTAAAACCAAACAGTATATTTTGAGTTATATTAATTGGGATACATACAGCATTTTGGGAAAACCACTCGGAAATGAGCGCTGTAAAATCATCAGAATGTTATATACTATTTTGTTTTAAATCATTTAATGTTTCTAAACAATACTATCAATCATTGCAGCACAGCAGCATACAAGTTTAAGTATATTCGCACTGTAATGATTCTTTCGTTTCCAATCCCTCACAGTGCACGTGGTATTCTTCTCGTAGCCATCTGATGACCCCGCCAAAGGCCGAGAAGACCGTGCATGGAGACGAGTTGCAGGCTCCGCCCGGCCAAGACGCCAACGGGATCACGCTCGGCCAGTGGTCCAGCCCCGTGATCCCCGAAGAACCCGAGGGTTTCATGACTTCGAACGTCAACATGGAGGCTTGCTGCCCGTGCGTTCCATTGGCCCAGATCGAGGTTCGTATGGGGCTCACGTCGTACGGCGGCGCCTTGAGCTGGTACGGAGTGGCCTACGGGCTCTTGACGCTGGCACTCGCGGCCTTGTGGGTGTTGGTGGCCTTGTGGCTCTGCTCGCAGGCCTATCGCGACGCCACGAGCGTCCTCAGTCGCACCCTTTGGGTGCTGGGGATGCTCGTGCTCACGGCCATTGCGTCGCTGTTGTTGGTCCATCGAATCTCCACCCTGCGCTCGTCTGTGCGCGAACGGTTCGACATCCCCGGGTCCGTGCGTGAAGACCGCACGGCAGCGTGGCAAGAGACGGCTCGAGCCATTCACCAGATGCGGCGACACCTGAAGATCGACCAGGTCAAGTGCGGCGCAGTCTGCACGCTGCCGGCCTACGTAGTTTGAGTCCACCCCTTCAGCTAAGCTGCAGCTCAATATATCAAGCATTTGGCCGTTTCTCCTGCTCTTGAGCAGTGTTCAAGACGATGCGACCGCTGGACGGAGTGCTGCCGACTGCGCTGGAAGGGCTGCACCAGCGGCGGGAAACGCTCAAGAGTCTGCAAGAGATTGACAAGTTGCTTCGGGATGAACTGGAGACCACGCCCCCAAGTGCGACGACAAGAGGCTCCGGCTTTGGATCGGGGCGACATCCACCCAAGAATCCTAGGTACTGGCTCAAAGAGCCCATTGTTCCGGGGCCGGCCGCATACGTTGTGTCGAAAGCTGACAGACTCGTCAAGCCGAACGTTGCAGGAAGTGGAGCATGTGGTCTTCGTAGCGGCGTTTGTTGTCGCTTTCAGCCTTGTGAGTGCAAGAACCAGCGAGACGAACGAGTGGAAATGCCATTGAAAGATGCCACTGAGAAACTGCAAGATACCAAGCAAGCTCGACGTTCTAGCCCGGCGTTGGTGGCGTATTCACGACGATCTGCTACGGAGCCAGACTTTCAGACTCGAGAACAGCAAAGGCGTGTGGCTGCAGTACAAGCTGCAAAGCAACAATGGAAGCTTCTGGGCTTAAACACGATGCCCAATTATTGTTGGACGGAGCGTCGAGCTGGTGCAGGAGGAGCACTTCCCATGAGTAGAAGTACCAGTCGTGATGGAACAGGACACTCAACAACCAAAGCGAGGTTGCAGAAGCTGCTCATTGCAGATCGAAAGGCACGAAAGTGTGAAATCGACGCTTCTCGATATGCGAACTCAACAGAAGCGACGGTGGAGTTAAGAACCGTATCGGATTCGTTGGTGGCGATGGCAAAGCTACCTGGCCGAGACACGGTGTGCTGCAGACGGAAAAACCAACGCATTGTTACTGCATTTGGCAGATGACGCGTCTCCACACAAGCGAAAGGTGCAAGCGTGACAAGACCCGATGCAAGTTACAGTATCTAGTAGCTATCAAGATTTCGACCGATCTCGTTTGGGTGACCAAGATCTCTGTCGGTGCAAGCGTGACAAGACCCGATGCAAGTTACAGTATCTAGTAGCTGATCTCGTTTGGGTGACCAAGAGCTCTGTCACCCCACCCCCTTCATGGATCGTGGAGACATAAAACTGGGTGAAGGGAGCAGATCGACTAGCGTGACACAACGATTGAGGCCTTCAATGAAGACTATTGCAAGAAGATGAAGATGTCTCGACGATTGATATCGGTGTGCCATTGTCGAGACGTTTCGGTGCTCGCAAACCACCGAAATTCGATTGAGGCCTTCAATGAAGACTATTGCAAGAAGATGAAGATGTCTACGACGATTGATATCGATGTGCCATTGTCGAGACGTTTCGGTGCTCGCAAACCACCGAAACTCACTAGTCGAATTCGCACTTTAATGGAGTGAGAAGTAGCCATCTCGAAACGACGCGCCCACTCAAAAGATCGCGAAGATATTTTGAAATGCAACAAAAGATTTCGCGCCGCACAGATCAAGAGCAGCCGACCGACCACAGCGACGATGCGGCACCTGCTGACAGCCATGTGGCCAGCACTCGCCGTCATTCAGGTCGCGTACGCCGCCGTGTCGGTGCCATCGACTCCGCTTAATGTAGCGCTAGACGTGCTGGGCCCTGACGCACTCGCTGTTGCGTGGGAACCTCCATCAACGGACGGGGGCACGCCCGTGTCGGCGTATCTGGTGGAGTGGGATCCTGATCCAGGTGTGCGCGAGGTGCAATTAGTGCAAGCGAGCGCGAACACTGGTGCGAACGAGGTCCAGACTGTACAGACATACGCTGGACTGGTGAAGGAGAAGCAACGCGTGACTACGAGCGCCAACGTTGTGGCGGAAGTGCAGACGATCACGACCAGTGCAGCACCTGGAGAGACACTGGGCGGATTCTTTACGATTGCGCTGGATACAACCAAGACAGGAGGTAGTGTACAGCGCTCTGGTGTTATCGGGTTCAATGCAAAAGATTATGGAGATCGATCAGGTTTGAAGGAGATTTTGAACGCTATGCAAAATATCGGACCTACAGGTGTACAAAGCGTGCAGAAGTCGGCTGCCGATGCACAGGGTGGCATCACGTGGACGATCTTGTTCAGCACAGCGATGGGGGATGTGCCACAGCTGACGCTCCAAAGTAATTTTCTTACTGGTAGCGGAGCGAGTGTGGTAATAAGTACGCCGAAGCAAGGCAACGTGATCAACGGAGGGACGTTTACGCTGTCGTTTATGGGAAGTACAACAAAGGGTCTTGCGCCACACGTTAGTGACGCAGGAATGCAGCTGGCACTAGAGAGTCTCGCTTCAATTGAATCGGTGGATGTTACGCGAGTTGGTCCGGACGCGCAGCGTGGATACTATTGGGATATTACGTTCACTGGAGACTCTAACTCGGGCAATCTGCCGATGATGACGGTGTCATCTATGCTGCTGAATGGTGCTGGTGCGAAGGTTGTGGTGACAGAGCAATCTGCTGGCAACCAGCTCAAGGGCTCTTTTAAATTGAGCTACAATTCAGTTATTACACCCGCCGATTTTCCAGTTGATTGTAGTGCTGCTGCTATGAAAAGTGGACTCGAAGCACTGGGAACAGCAGCAGTAGGTACATTAGATGTTGTGCGTACAGCAAAACCCGACCTGCAGGGCGGATACACGTGGACAATTTCGTTCCGTACGTTGAAAGGACCCCGCCTTCAGCTGGGTTATGATACCACAAAACTAGGCGAGACACGGACTGACGCCGCAGCTCTATCTGTGGGCGTTCGCGTCACCAGGACGCAACCTGGAACCATTCAAGAGATTCAGCAGATTCAGGTGACGACTACAAACGCAAATGTACAGAGCACAACATCGTTTCGGCTTCAGACCACCTTTGCGGGACAGACAGCGTCAACAGGACCCATTTTCGTAAATCCTATGAACGGTTTATGCATGCCGACGCAACCCGAAGTTCAGCAAATTGCTGTGACAACAGTGGATACGACAGCCTCTGGAGGAGATTCCATTGTTTCGAAGCAGACAGCCATTCAGCTAGTCTACACCAGCAACACGGAAGGTGCTGCGATTGCGGCAACTGGGCCAATTTACGTTGATAAGGCAGGCGATGGAGACTGCTGGAAAGGGGCAACAAGTATAGCAGCTCAACTAAACAAGCTTACTGGCATTGTTGGTGCGGTGGCTGTAAGTGCGAGTCCTCTTATAGCCACCCATGAATGTACGTGGCGAGTTACTTTCAACAACCAGCCAGGCAATCTCGTTCAAATGAAGGTAGTCCCTATTTCGAGTACCGCTACTCCAGCTGCTACGGTCACTATTGGAGACGACACCATCACGGTCACAACTCCTACCGACGGAACCATCAATGTTATCAAAACAGAATTGGAACGTCTTACTAACGTCGCTCAAGTGACAGTGACAGCCACAGCTGGAACACTTCAAACGTGTACGTGGCAAGTTACGTTCGATGGTAACGCAGGCAACTTGCCCCTGATGACAGTCACCACTAGTAACAGCAACTCAGCTACGTTCGGTTCCACTGCAACGGTTAATGGTGACACTATTGCAATACTTGCAGGTACAGATGGCAATTCCGTCGTACTAGGTGGTACTTTCGCGCTCGAGTTTGAGGGGCAACGCACCGGCTACATGCCATTTGATGCTAGTGGAGCTGCGATGACAACCCAGCTTGAGACCCTTTCGACTATCGGCACCGTGTTTGTCTCGAGATCTACTATTCCAGACCCAAATAATGGTTACACATGGACAGTCTCGTTTTTAGACAATCTTGGAGACCTCCCGCCATTGCAACCGGACTCTCTAGCGCTCACAGGCACTTCACCACGAATTGGCGTGACAGAAGCTACGAAAGGTGTGTTACCACCGTTCAGCAGCAAGGATCGGGTCAATGGTATTAGTTTCGACAGTGTCGTCGTGACAGATCTGAGCGACTTGTCTGTGACAGCCTATCACGTCGACGAGAATGTCCCGTTTTACTTCCGTGTGTCCGCTATCAACGCCGCTGGACTCGGATCTTTTGCGTTGTCGACGCCTCAGTTTGCCATCCCTACATACCAAGTTCCGAGTGTTCCCACGAACGTATCATTGACCGCTGTTGACGGAACTACGATTGCAGTGAGTGTGAGCTCGCCAGAAAATGACGGAGGAACTCCGTTAGACTCGTATCGTGTCGAGTATGGCACGAGTCCGATCATCGATGAAGTGCAGCAGGTTCGATTAGTTGTACCTGTGACGAATGAAGTTCAGACGGTCAGCACAGTGACGGATCTGGTGGCGGAGGTTCAGCTTGTGCGCTTAACGAGTTCTTACTCTGGCACACCTACAAACGAGGTCCAACAAGTGTATTGCGATGCAGATCCCACCACTGGAACATTTTCTCTTAATTTTGCTGGTGAAACGACAGCTCAGATCCAGGCGAGTCAAACTGATGTCACGAAGATTAAAGCTGTTCTAGAAGAGCTGAATGCAATTACTACAGTATTGGTGACATTTGATACGGGTCAAACAACGGCGTGTAGTCCATGTCCTGTCAGTGGGTGCACCTCTGGATTTAAGATCACATTCAAGGTGGTTGTAGGTTATCAGGGTGATATGCCTTTGATTACAGCGAACACGTATGACCTGGAGGGCAATCGCCGCATCGACATCACGGAAGCGATCAAGGGTCAAGCACCTGTCAGCGGAACTTTCAAATTAACTTATCTACGAGGCAAAGATTCTGATACCGCATCGCTTGCATACAATGCTGCAATTACTGACGTCCAGGCCGCATTGACAGCCCTGGATTCATCGATGGTTATCGTGGTTACGGATGGTAGCATTTACTTACCTAACGCCGGAGCAGGAGAGCGATTGTGGTGCGTCACTTTCCAGAACAGCGGGTATGTCCCCGACATGCTTGTTAGACCAGCCAACAATCTTCTTCAGGGTAACGGGGCCGGTATTATTGTGTATACGAGAGGTACAAAGCCATCAACTGTCCCATCAAATGCGGTGGTGTCTGTAGGCGGCAACCGAGTATCAGGCTCCTTCAAGTTGACGCTGGGTGGTCATTCCACAGACAGGATCAGCAATGATGCATCCGATACAACAATGAAGAGCAAACTTGAGGCACTTCCAAACGTTGGTACAGTGGCCGTGACACGATCGGTGCCTTCACTGAGAAATGAATATACATGGACAGTCACGTTCACAGCGAACCCCGGTAGTTTTCCGATTGGCGCGGGCAATATTGACACTCTTGTGCCAGACTATACCAAGTTAAAAGGACAAAATAGCAGAGCAACCGTATCGGTGGTTCAGGATGGATCTTTACCTGTGGATGGGACGTTCAATCTGGCTTATACTGAGGGTGTTACTATGCAAACTACTGCGGATCTATCCCCTTACGCGACCAGTGCAGGCGTCCAAATGGCCTTGCAGGCACTGCCTTTAATTGGCGGTGTAAGTGTGACGCGACAAACAAACACCGATGGCTACTCTTGGTTTGTCACCTTCAGCGGATGTAAACTCAACCCTGCTGTTTGCAATATTGGCGACCTGAATCCACTCACAGGGGTGGCAACGAATTTAGTCGGCGGTCTCGGAGCGTCGAAACCCACTGTACCGGTCACTGAAGCTACCAAGGGAGCAGCACCGACTGGTACAATGCTCGTGACAGATTTATCAGGAGGTGATCCCTTCCAAACGCTTATTACGAGTCTCTCGTACGGAACCAAGTACTACACGCGTGTTTACTTCCACAATTCGATAAGTTTCGGACAGAGAGTACTGTCCGTTCCGCAATTTGTGACCACTCGAAACTTGCCACCTGGGGCACCAAAGCCGGTGACTCTTGTTTCCTCAACAACTACATCAATTACGGTGGCGTGGGAGGTACCGACAGTCAACGGTGGCGCGACTGTCAGTGGCTATGAGCTCTGGATCTCGGAGTGGGCCGAGTCATCATACCGAAAAGTGTATGACCGTCCTAATGATGCTGCCACGTTGCAAACGACTTTGCAAACGACAGCAGATAACGTGATTGAGTCTAGCCACAAGTATTTGTTCAAGGTGCGAGCAGTGAACTTCTGCTCGTCGGAAAATACCAACGCTGCATGCTACGGAACCTTCAGCGAACCCGTGGAATACACCGTTCGAGCACCAGTTGTCCCAGACCCACCTGCATCGTTGACGAGGGATTCTCGTACCACGATCAATACCAACACGGTGAACGACGGTATCGCTTTCATTAATTGGGAACCACCAGAAGATAATGGTGGGTCCCCTGTGACCAGCTACAATCTATACATGGATGATGGAGTGAAGGGTTGGCTGCCGCAAACTCTTTTAGGAACTTTTCCACATTACTATGCGCATCAGGTGACAGGTCTGATCGAGGGCAACGTCTACCGATTCTACATCATTGCAGTGAACTCCGTTGGACCATCAGGAAAAAGTCCTGTATTGGCGTTGGTACTAGCCAACGTGCCTTCAGCTCCGAACGCACCAAGTATCACAGACGTATCTGCGACAGCAATCAGTGTGGCATGGCAGCCTCCGGCTACGTGTACGTCGACACTCACAGGCTGTAACGGATCACCTCTGCTTGGCTACAGATTGTGGCAGTTTGCAGGTGTGACAGCCAGCTACACTGCGTCCGGTTCGCCTGTGAATATGGAAATCCAACAAATTCAGACGACAGTAAATGCTCCTGTGTATGAAATTCAGAGCGTCACTGTCTTAGGAGCGTCTGGCAAGTTCAAGCTCTATGTGAACTCCCAGCCAACTCCATTGATACCTGCAACTGCAACTGATCTCGAAGTGCAGACAGCCGTGGCGACTTGTGGTGTAAACCCGACCAGCGTTACACATACGTCGGTAGCAACGGGAAGGACATGGACAATCAATTTCGCATTGGCGGATGGACCACAAGCTCTCATGGTTGTCGTTCCAGACCAGCTGACCAACACGGTGCTTGCTGTGGCGTACACGACGTCGGTGACTCGAGTCCGAGCTGGCACCACTGCACTTGGAGGTGACTTCACAGTGTCATTCCGTGGATTCGAGACCACACATCTTTCAGTATCAACGACCGATGTGGAGATGAAACGTCAGCTTGAAAACCTCCCGTCCATTGGCGCGGTGCAGGTAACAACAGCTACACAGTCGAACAACGCGATGACTTGGACTGTGACGTTCATGACGGAACTTAGTGACCTGCCGCTTATGAAGGTAACGAGTGGTAGACTTACAGGTGGAAATACACAAGTACAAGTGACTACGATACAGGAAGGAACCCCAGGTCGAATGGTTTACGATGGAGCAACCTCACCAGAGATTCTATCGTACACGTCGACGAATTTGGTACCTGATACGTTGTATGCGTTTGTTGCTGTGGCACTTAACGCTGCCGGCGACGGTATTAGTGGTGCTTCTACTCCTGCTGTTGCTGCGTCACCAGGGGCTGCTAGCAGCTATACACAAGCGTACGGACCTTCGCTACTACAAGGAATGGCAGGCGTTGTTTACGAGGTCCAAAGCGTGAAGACTGTAGGACTTGGGTCCAACACGTTCACATTGCAATTGGGAACGTCTGGTCCCTCTGATGCAATTGGCACAACGATGACAGCGAGCGCACTTGAAGCCATGTTACCAACTAAAATCCCAAGTCTTGGTTCAGTTCACGTGTCTTGGGCCGACATCAACGGCGCTGATTGCATTTGGTACGTGACGTTCATTTCGATTGTCGGCGACGTCCCTTTACTAGTTGCAAGCCCTACAACCTATGTGAAGGTTGAGGAGTTTGTCAAGGGCGAAGCGAATGAGTTTATCGTTGCACCACGGAAAGCTTCAGGCGACGTTGTGACCTATGCAACACTACCTTCCAACTTCCAAGGGAAGGATCGGTTCTGGACAGAGCTATGGGCTTCACCTCCATCGGTTATTGATGGTACACATGAGTTTGTGTCCGAAGGAGGTTTGGCCACGTATAATCCTGTGGTGTACGAGATACAGACGCTAACGTTTAGCGGTGTGGTGGGAACATTTAGCTTCAAATTGGACACATCCAGCGTTCGCCTTGGTGGCGTAGTTTCAACGAGTACCACACCCGTTAGTGCTGCTGCTCTAGCTAGTGCAAGTGACGCCAAGGCAGCATATTTGATCAAGACCAACCTTGAGACTCTCACTAATATTGAAAGCGTACAGGTTTCTCGAGTTTCCACTAGTGGAGCAGCGCCTTGGACGTACTCTGTCACTTTTGTGACCGATTTGTGCGATCAACCAACACTTCAGCTGGTCGGTGACAATGCCTTTATGACATCTGCTTCGTTAACGATCAATGAGTTTCAAAAAGGAGTGTGCGACGTGCAGACAGTGACTTCTTCAGCGAGTGTCGAATCTACAGCTGAGGTAGTGTCTATCTCAACGTGGTTAGATGTAACGGGGGGAACACCTGCGCTGGGAGGATCCTTCAAGCTAACATTTGTTGGTATGGGCAGCGTGATCGTTCCCTACAACACTGACAAATCGAACATGGAAATATTACTTGAGGGACTCAATGGCATCGACGATGTAACTGTGACGGCGACGAGCGCTAACTATGGACCACCGGCATCTTCAGGTCTCCAAACGTGGATGGTGACATTCAACGAGATTATGGGCAGCGTACCAAATATCCAAGTCGATTATTCAGCTTTAACCGGTAGCTCTGCTAAAGCCACTGTCAAAGAAGTGAAACGGATGGGGTTGTCGTTGGGAGGCACATTTGTTCTGAATTTCATGGGTGGGACAACACATAACCTGCCATTCGACATCAAGGCAGCAGCTCTGAAAGCAGAATTGGAAGCTTCACTAAGTAATGTGCAAGAAGTAGACGTCCAGAAAGAGGATCGGTACAATGGCAACCGCTGGACCATTTCATTCACCAAGAACTTGGGCGATCTGCCACTTCTAGAGGCGTATCCGCTAGCTTACGAGATCCAGCAGATCACAACACTGGGAGGTTCTCCTACACCACTAGACGGCACCTTCACACTGACATTTTTGACGGAAACCACAGCTCCAATCGCATACGATGCGAGCGATGTGGCAATGAAATTGGCCCTTCAAACATTACCATCGGTTGGACTAGTAGATGTCACTCGAACGGCTAAGCTTGATGCTGGGAATCGCTTTAGTTGGCAAGTGACGTTCCGTTCCCAACTTGGTAACATTGGGAACCTCGTTGCCAGCCCTTCTGGGCTCACGGGAAGCTTTCCTGACGTTGGTGTGACAGAAATTCAACCAGGAAACAAACAGTCATTAACAGGTCAATTTCCTCAGCTTGCAATATTTAAGAAGCAAAGCGGACTACCGAGCTATACAGCGAGATACATCCCGTACGAGGCAGCAGATAGTTGTTCCGTGTCTGTACAGCAACTTCTCTCTGGTGGTCTGCTGTCACTTTACTTCGACAATTTTTGGTTGCAAGACGAACCTGTAATCGTTCGCGTGGATCCTCAGCTCAACTTCGACTGGGGACAAGGTGCCATCACCAACTACGGAAGAGATTACATCAGTATCCGGTGGTTCGGTAAACTTGCAGTGCCGTCGACGGATAGGTATGTGTTCTACGTTGCATCCAGTGAAGGTGTGCGGATTTGGCTGAACCATCAGCTTCGCGTTGATACGTGGGAAGACGCCGAAGACGACGGAGGAACTCTTGAAAACTTCAACGAGCCACTGAAAACAGGAACTTACTACGATTTGCGTATCGAATACCACGAAGCGACAGGAACTGCTTCATTCAAATTGTCGTGGAGCTCCTCGTATCTCTCAATTGCGCCAATTCCTAGCAGCGCTCTGTTTCATGGCGAACACATCGCTGGTAGTCCGTATCCCATCTCAATCACGCCTGGAGCGACTGATTTCCCCTACACAACAGCATTTGGTGATGGCCTTTCCACTGCTACTGCTGGAGTGACTGCGCAGTTCATAATCCAAGCAAAGGACCAGAACGACAACAACAAAACAGTTGATGGAGACACTTTCGACGTGGAGATCAAGGGCACCAGTGCTACTACAGGTGCTAATGTCCAGTTGGCGCCATTCGAAGAACCGAAGTACATTGGCCAAGGCCAGTACTTAGTCAGATACTTGCCTTCTGTGAGCGGGACGTACACAGTCTCGGTGCAGACAGTAAACGGTATCGACATTTATTGTGGCTTAGGCAAACTTCATAAGTGCAGTCCATTTATCCTGACAGTGCTACCTGGTCCAGCAACACCTCATACCAGTCAAGCGCTGGGCAACTCTGCAGCTACGACCTACGGAGTTATTGACGGTCTCATTGAGGCGGTGGCTGGACAGGTATCCAATTTTACCATCCAAGCGCGCGACACGTATGGCAACCGTGCCACTGCGGACGATATATTCGAGACTAAAATGATTCTTCAAGGTGTTCAGACACCAGTGCAGTACCGCAGCAATGTCCTCGTTCCGGGGCAGTTCGGTTTGTATACTGTGGAGTATTCGATACCGCGTGCTGGAACGTACCAAATCACAACGTCCTTAAATGCTATCCCCATCCTGATGTGCCCGGGAGGTGTAACATGTCTGCCATTGAATTCCCCCGCGCCACTCGTAGTTGTACACAGTTTTCTCCATGGCCCAAGCTGTACGGTGGATGACACTGCGACGGGCGCATTGAGCTCTGCAACAAGTGGACGCCAAACATCGTTCACTATCTACGCAAAAGATATGTTCGGTAATTTGCGGGCAGGTGTTCGCACAACTCATTCACTTACCACGGGTGATGGTAGATCCGACGCTTTTCTTGTCACCTTTAGTGGCAAGGATGAAGTATTCCGCACGTCAAGCGCAGTGCAGGCACTTACAAGTGCCAATAAGAATATCGTGGGGTATTTCAAACTTTCGTATGGAAAATTCAGGAAACAGCTCTGCCCTCTTTGTGTGACAGATTTGACTGGCAATATGTTGTCAGTGAGTACAAATCTGGTTGGGATTCTGCTCCAAGGAACCAAGTTTGTAGTGCAGGAATGTATCTTCACGACTGCGAGCGTGACGTCAGTCGCTGTAACAGTCGTTCCAAACCACGGCTGTGTAGCTTTTGTATCTCAGCAGTTTTCACTTAAAGTTGCAGCTTCATCTACAGCAGCAACAGAAGCTTTGACACCATTGATCCCGCACGGTATAAGTGCGTCAGGTTTGAGAACAGTCCTTCAGGACCTTCACGTCAATGCCAAAGTGGCAGTCTCTCGTGTAAATATTGGAAATGGGTACGAATGGAGAGTGACGTTCCTCTCTCACTTGTTGGAGTGGAGTGATGCCCATTTATCAGTAGAGTACACGAGTGCGTTCGCGTCCAGCCTGTATTCGAATCCTCTTCAGGTGACCTACATGGCGGCAGCAGGTGTCTACCCCGTGTGGTACACGCCTCAATACTCTGGAAAATATTCCGTCACAATCACGACTTGGGACAGAACATCTCAAGTCAAGGGCAGTCCGTTTACAGTTCAAGTGGCGGATGATGTTACCGACGGCTTAAGTTCGTTAGCTGCAACAGGTAACTCACGTACGGAGAACTTCAGCGCTGCAGCTCAACAAATGACCATCGAAGCAGGCAACCCTATTTCTTTTCAGGTACAGCTGAAAGACACTCGTCGACTCGAACAACAAGCTGTTCGACTCCGTGCTGTTGTGCTGGCCCCGGTACAAGAGGTGCAACGGGTATACGTGGGAGCTACGCCGTTCACTCTGAGCTTCCGTGGATCTTCAGCTACTACTTCACTATCAACGAGCAGTTCGTTTGTTAGTATCAAACAAGCGCTGGAAAATCTGAAGACAATTTCTCCTGGGGGCGTGACGGTGACTCCTGAAAATGGTGCTGATACGACTGCAGTTTTACATAACGCGTTCTTGGTCACATTCACCACAGCGATCGGCAGTTTGCCACGCATGCAAGGTTCTAGTGGACTGACAATAACAACTCCCGTGAAGGGTACAGTCTCCGTGAGACAGGAAGTCCAGAGTTTGACGTGCACAGCATCTGTGGCTCTGGCTCTGGCCGGGACCTTTTCAATTGAGTTTAATGGAGGTGCTCCCGCGAGTGTAGCTGCAGCCGACACATTGGCAACATTTATTAGTACGCTTACAGGCCTCGTTGGATCATCAGTGTCTGTGGTTCCGGAGGATGCACAACAAACAACCGTATGTGCGTATCAAACTCCAGCATCTCGACTCTTCATCACGTTCGACAAGTTTCTTGGAGACGCACCGCCGCTTAAATACACGTTTAGCTCGCCACTCACAATAGTAGGCGTTGACGATTTTGTGAGCGGTATATACCCAGCCTGGGGAAGCTTCACGCTTTCTTTACCCGGAAATACTCAGACGACGGCGAGAATTCAGTTCAATGCGTTGGGGCATAATGTTAAAAGTTATGTGGAGAGTCTGACGCCCGTAGGCCAAGTGACTGTAACTCGGGACTGGTTTGACATCACCACAGAAACGGCATCTGCTAGGGTGGTCACGCTGGTGCAATGGACTGTGACGTTTAATAGCAACTCGGGCAACATGCCAGAGTTTGTCCCAGATTTTTCAGGGATTTCAATGCATGACGACGGTCAACACAAACCATATGTGGAAGCAGTGGAGCTTGTACGAGGCACTGTCGGCAACAACCGTTCCGTCACCACGAGTGACACCAAAGTTACGATGACTACGACGCTGGAATACCCGGGCGTGCAAGAAATACAGAGACTTCAGTGTCGTGGAAGTCAACAGTTCATTATTTCGTTTGGAAATGTTAACAAAGTTATCGATGCACAAGCTTCTCTCAGCGAGCTGGAAGCGCAGCTGAACACCATCCCAATAGGCGTTCAGCTCTTTGCCACTATCGACGGAGTGAGAAGATCCGCGGCAGAGCTCTCGACTGCATCGATGTTTATTCCCGTATGCAGCGTTGTTAACCCACTCAAGGTCGACATCGTGTTCAATACTCCACTGGATGTGCCTTTAATTGGGTGGAGTTCGACGAGTTTGATTAGCAATGACATATATATTACAGAAGCAGTAAAAGGTGTCATCCCCACTGTGACTCCGGTTAAACTCTCCAATCTTGAGATACAGAATTTGCAGTGCCAAGTCACGGTTGCGGCGTCAACTACCGGTACAACTTCGTTCGATCTCTCGTTCGCTGGTGAGCGGATAACAGTGGGAGCTAATACAGTGCCTAGTGCACTTAAAACCACGCTCAATCAGATGAAAAGCATCATTAAAGTTGGTGGTGTGGATGTTACGAGCTCGTCCGCTTTTGTTTGCACAACCTCGACAAGTTCAGTCGATATCACCTTCCAAAACGTGGGCGACCAGCTTTCGTTCGTAATTTCCCAAGTACGTGACGGCATTTTGTTGGCTCAAGTGACTGAAACTACTAAAGGACTGGATTCGCTCGTCTACGATGGCTCGCACAAGGGACTGTTCAACGTTACAGCCACACCGATTGTCAGCGGGATGTACGCGTTAGTTGTCACTGTACTAAACCAGTTGACACTTTGTCCTCCAAATTTCCGAGTTCAACCGACGTTAGCAAATGGAGCGACAAGTACCCACACGGCGCCGGCAGTGGTTAGTCAAGGAGTCACAGAGTGGTTTACTGTCCAAGCCATCGACAAGTTTAACAATCTTCTGGAGTCGAGCACCGAGTTGGGACCAAATGCCTTCGTAGCGAAGCTTACACCTCCTTCGGGGACTGTATCGACCGAAGCCTATCCAGTTTTGATCTCCGAGTCACGCCCCAACACGAACGGCATATTCTCACTCAGTTTCACTCCACAACGGGCTGGAACGTATACGCTGTCACTTGTTCGACGACAGGCTGGTGGTCTCTGGGCTACGTATTACTCTACTGCGGATTTTGCTAACTCATACTTAAGTCGCCAAGACGCGATCGTGTCTTTCCACTGGGGGGAATCTTCGCCATTAGGAGACCCGTTCCCCAACAAAAACTATGCGATTCGCTGGAAAGGTGAACTACAAACTACAGTCTCCGGCCATTTCGTTTTCACGTTGCGGGCTGACAATGCTGTGAAACTCATTGTTAACGGGAATGTCGTGTTGGATTTATTCGCAACTCCTTCTGTGTCTTCTGCCACGAACAAGTTTGACTCACTGCCGATCGAGCTAGAGGAGGGCAAATTCTACGGTCTCGAGATTAGCTATCGTACGAAGAATGCTCAGTCGTTTGTGAAACTCGAGTGGAGTTGCCCAACAGCCGGTTTAGCTCGCACTGTGGTACCTTCGCAGTCACTTTTTACGTCTACTGCACTAGTCAACAGTCCGTTCACGATCCAGGCGTATCCCGGAGTAATCAACTCTACACAAGTGCGAAACTCGTTCGACGGGTTGATGACAACAAACGTAAATAGCAACCCAATTGTTGTGAAAGCGCTAGACACGATGACATTCCAGCTGGAAGCACACGATACGTTTGGTAACCGCCGCTTTCAGAGAGGAAGTGACACTTTTCAAGTGTCGATGGTTGGCATTGGTGGCTGGGCACTCAGTGGACGTGTCAATGACATCATTCCTACTCAGAACAACGCTATTCAATATGACCCAACATATATCTGCTGGTCTTGTGCCCAAAGCTTCGTGGGAAACACTCTCACCTTGACGTTGACCACTGACGTAGGCAGTAAATTGGAGGCCGGTTCTCGCTTCCGTGTAATTAACGCCAATAGCGGCACGTTGGCGCGTCGTCGGGACTGTTTTTTCACCACCGCTAGCGTTGCAGGTCCATTCACCGGGACTACGGTCACAATTATAGTTGCTTCAGCGAACGGTTGTGAGGATTTCTCCTCGTCGCAGTTCCATGTATCCGCTATCGCACCGACAGATTGGAACTACCTTGGAACTTGTTCTGTTGTGCAAAATTCGACTTCACTCACTTTGTGTAGCGGATCCTTCGCGCTGAAGCGTGGAGATCAGGTTACAATTGGAGATGAGATCAATACCGTACACAACACTTCTGGGGTATTAAATGCTGCAACTATCCCGCTCCAAGATGCGTATCGAGGGTCATCAAACGATTTTGTGCCCGTTTACAAGGCCGATGATAACACTGGTCGTTACACGGTCGCGATGGTGCCCTATGTGAAGGGACTATACAAGCTAACTGTGCGTTTACCGGCTATTGATGCAGTACTGGCAGTCATTACCCAAGCGGACTCTTCTCTGGGAGGTATATTTTACCTCTCTGTGGCAAATGTGAAGACTGGTGCATTGAGCTATGCCTCTTCAGACACGAATATGAAGGCGGCACTTGAAGGATTGCCCGCTGTCGGGGTGAACAGTGTGGTCGTCTCGTACTCTTGTATTAACGGAGATGCCAAACAAGGCTGCCGATGGCTTGTAACGTTCAGACGTGTTACGGAAGCTGTAGCTTTAAGCCTGAGTGCTTCGTACAATGGTGTCCTCACAGGCAACAACGCTCAAACTATTATTCGAACGTTGACACAGCCTCGAGCAGCACAGATTGTGAATGGATTCCCGAAGAATGTGCAAGTCAACCCTGGTGTCATGAATCCAAGCGTGAGCACTGTGTATGGCCCTGGACTTTATGCGTCTACCGCTGGAGTGCTAGCTTCATTCTTCATCCAGATGAAGGATACACACGGCAACAACCAAGAGAGTGACACGAGTTACCTGCAAGTACATATCTTCCCATCTGGAACGGCGTATCTACCTTCACAAATGGCGAATGTTGCGTCCGTCCGGTATGTGTCAGAGGGATTGTACAATGTCTCGTACACGCCGGTACTTTCGGGGCGTCACACTGTGGTGGTAACTGCGCAAACTGCACCAGAGGTTCATGTAGTATCGTCAACGTTTGCTCTACCGGGTACGAGCCGTGGGGGGACATTCGCTCTGGGGTTGTTCGGACAAACCACTGCACCGCTCGTATTTGAAGCCAATGCGACAGATGTGCAGCGGGCACTGCTAAGTCTGCCTGTATTTGCAGTGAATATCATGAATGCAACCACTTCTGACTACACTCCAGCGACAGCAATCGATGTGGTGCGAACAGTTAATGCGCAGAACGGGTTTGACTACCTGATCACGTACACGCGGCTTCCACCACAATTGGAGTTGAGTCTTGTCCAGACTATCAACAATCTATACAGCGGAAACGGTGGAAGTGGGGCGACTATTACATCTACTTTGCAGACTCGACAGTCTCGAGAACATGTAAAGACGTCTGTAACACAGGGACAACCTATTGTGAATGAGCAGCAGGTTGTGAGTCTCTCGTCGGTGGCTGCATTGACAGGAGGTACTTTTCAACTACAGTACGGCACACACACAACCAGCCCCATTGCGTATAATGAGCAAGCGGCCACAGTTGAAAACTATCTGAACCAATTACCATCAATTGGGACTAATGGAGTGAGTGTGAGTCTTACAACTAGCACATCAACACTTCGCGTATGGACTGTCACCTTCATGTCAGTGACATTGGGAACACCGCAGACTGCATTTTGGAACTCGGCGCTATATACACCGGACCGAGTTGTGCGCCATGCGAGATTAGTTGGTGATGTTCCAGAGCTAAAACCCTCGTCGACAAACACGCTTGTTGCTGGAGCAAGTGCTGATGGTTCTATTGCTATAACCACATCTGTGACTGGTGTTAGTCCTTTTGCCACGGTAGTTGCTCATGGTGCACTAGTTCCAACCCAGTGTACCGCGGTGGATGGCAATACTCCATTCAAACCTGGATCCATCTATTCTATGGGGCAAGATGGTCTACACTCCGGCAGGTTCCATTCACGATCGAGTTTCATCATTGAAGCGCGTGATGTCAATGGGAACCTGTTGGATGGTACAGGTGGCGGATTTACCGGTGCTCCAGTGCAAGAAGTCCAAATTGTCGAAACTGTTAGCTCAGGAGGATCCAGGCTTACCGGCACATTTGTTCTTGTGTTGAACGGGCAGAGGACTGCACCTCTGCCAGCGAATGCTGGGATTCAAGATGTCGAAGCAGCGTTGGAAGCCTTAAACACGCTGAGCGGGTTTGTCACGGTAACTACGCCCGACGTACAGACATTGGTGACTCCAGGAACTGTCGTGACAACCAAAACATCGAATGTCCTCACGACATCGACGAGTTTCTTGACTGTTCCAGGATTTATCGTTGGTGACTGGATTCGTATTGGTTCTCTTAGCGGTCCGGTCTTCTCGATCATTGCAATTACGGCCACGACGATTACGTTGTCTGGTATTTATCAAGGAAGCTCGAATAATGCTGCATATGTGTACAAGCAGAGTAATGCAGGTGTTGGTTTTACGTATAAAATTGCATTTGCAGATGAGCTTGGAGATTTACCAGCTCTGGTGGTCGACACGTCGGCACTGAGCGGGACGGCGAAGGTGACGGCTTGCGATTACTTGCGAACACAACAGATTCAGAGCACATCAGCATCGCAGATGAGTGGTTATTTCTCACTTTCTTTTCGCGGCCGCATGACACCCCCGCTTCGTTATGACGCCAATAAAGGCGCCGTAAAAACAGCGTTAGAAGCCCTGGATGGAATTCATGTTGCAAGTGTGACCGATCCTGTAGTTGGAGCTAACGGATATACCTGGCAAATTACACTCGTATCCACAGAAGCACACGGTGATGATGACCTTGAGCTATTGTACGCCGAAGGCTACCTGTTGCTCGGGCAACAGGCACGTATTCAAGTCACACCAACGTGTCCTACTACTACGACTCGAGAGAGTATCAACGTTCAAGCTATAAGTGGTAATGAAGGTCACTCATTCGTACCAGTGCTGCGCGGTGCATCAACAGTGGTGGCAGACGTCAGTTATGCAGGTGGTGCAACATACCAGGCGATATACGATACTCCACCTGAAGCTGTATACGCTCTTGACGTGCGTTATGTAGCACCTCGTGGATTGTTAGGTAGCTACTTCGACAACCGGTGGTTATACGGCACGCCTACGCTGGAGAGAGTGGACCCTCAGATCGATTTTGCATGGAATGAAGGCCGTATCACGCCTACAAGCCAAGAACACGTTAGTGTTCGTTGGCAAGGCTATCTCAAACCATCGTTTAGTGAAGATTACACATTCTTTGTGCTGGTAAACGATGGCGCGCGACTCTGGATCGAGAACCAACTCGTCGTTGATCACTACGATTTCGATGTCGACGCATCAACTGCGGTGGAATTTCAGGCGAACTCGTCGGTGTCCTTAGTGAAGGACCGGTTAACCAAGATTACACTAGAGTATCGTGAGAATTCGGGGTTAGCTTCTGTCTCGCTTCTGTGGAAATCTCATACTCAATCGAAGGGTGTAGTGCCGAGTGCACGGCTCTTCTATCGTTCAGATGCGATCATGCAAAGTCCATTTAGTGTCACGACGCACGGGTCGAAACCTTCACCGCCCACTAACATCAGTTTGGACATTAGTGCTGCCAACGCATTGACCGTCTACTTTAACGGTCCAAACGACGATGGCGGCGCTCCTATTACGGAGTATCAAGTGGAATGGTGGACGTACAACGCGTATGGCTCGTCCGAGATTCAGGTCGTGAAAATTGCAACTACCAACACTGGCGGTACATTCACATTGGCTGTTGCTAGTGGATTAGTTACTGGCCCGTTGCCTGTTGGAGCACTTTATTCCGATGTCGAATCAGCTCTAGAAGCGCTGGATGGAGTAGGAGATGTGATTGTGACTTCGGCGCTGAGTGCAGCCTCTCGAGACTACACCATCCAATTCAATTCCCGAGTTGGATCAGTACCAACAACGTACATACAGGTAGATGCCACGCAACTCATCGGAACAAAAGCCTACCTCGTGTGCTCCAGAGGCACTTCCCAGACACCAACTAATGGTATGCAGTGCACAGCAGGGGAGAGTAGAACCTCTTCGGTGCTACTGTTGAGCAACCCCGCCAAGTTTGCACCTCCGAATGTGCCAAAGCGTGGGGATCCGTATGCATTCCTCATTTCCGGACTTAACCAATTGTCTGCCGTTGCGGCACCAACCACTCCTGGTCAGGTCGGAGATTTGACAGGTCCAGGTTTCTCAGTTCGAGTGTCAGCTAAGAACTCAGCAGGCTACGGTCTCCCGAGTGCGACGGTTTCCTTAAAGCCGATGGCTGTTCCTGATGCTCCAACGAGTGTCCAACTACGAATTGTGGCTGGTTCCTCTACTAGTCTTCGCCTTTGGTGGGATTCGCCAACAACGGATAATGGAGCTATCGTCACATATTACGTGGTAGAGTGGCGTCGTCTTGATCAGACTGGAAGCACTTCCGGCGCAAACATTTTCAGCAGTTTTCGGGAAGCTCCGGGATTCTTTCAAACAGCTCGTCCAAATTCGTTGCGTTATAAGTACACGGTAGTTAACCTGGTTCCAGGGGCTCAGTATGCAGTACAAGTTCATGCTGAGAATATCATGGGCGTCGGGCCAATCGGACAACCTGTGCCATCCTTTGAGGTGCCACGAAGCAAAGCAACCCCTCTCCCTGGTGGCACCGGTGGTGGTGTTGCTCTGAATGTTAGACCTGCATCCTCGATTATTCCTACAGGCGCATCATCCACGAGTTTGTTACTTTCGTGGCTTCCAGTTACAACCGCTGATGCTCATGGTTCTGTTGTCACGAGCTACGTTGTTGACTGGTTCCAGCCCCAAAATGCTGATACATCTCCGCTTGAAGTGCAAATACTGCAGATATTTGGCAAGGATTCGACAGATAAGGTCTCAGGCACGTTCCGCATCCAGTACAACGGAGTGTACACAGAACCTCTACCTGTAGATGCGACTGAGGCCGAGCTGAAGGATAGTCTACAAGCACTACCAGATTTACGCAGTGTGAATGTGAAATTGACGCCATACCCTACTCGTGGAGGCTACCAGTGGGCGGTGACGTTCTTGTCTGAAGCTCCTGCGATGCTAGGGAAGGTGCTTTCAATTGATCAAACATTGTTGACCGCTACGATACTAAGTACTGCAGTGGGAGCTCAACTCAATCCTCCTGTTGGTAGTAACAGTATCACTGTAACAGGAGTGCAGGGATCAGCTCTAGTGACGAGTACAGACATCGCAGCGACAAGTGCTGTCGTTAACATGTACCTTTCGACTTCTCAAGGAATATGGAGAGTGACTGCTGTGGCAATTGCAACCGGTACAGTAACATTAACGTTATCGGCTCCCTTCGCTGGAGGGAATGGGCTTTCTGCGCAACTCGGATGGACTGTACCAGGCGTGCTACCACAAGATTACCACTCAAAGACTATACCTGCGGTTTCGAAGACCCCAGAGAAGACGTACACACTAGTATTAGATGCATTACCTCCTGGACAAACTTATTCAGCGCGAGTAAGTGCTTGTAACTCGCTTGGGTGCAATGCTCCGACGATGGCGACTCCCCTGACATTGGCACCCCCAAAGCAAAAACCAGCAACACCTCTTGATGTTGCTCTATTTGATGACAGTGCATCTACTTTACGAGTGCGTTGGAGACACCCGCGCAGTGACGGTGGAGACGTTATCACGCACTACCGTGTGGAATGGGATTCTAAACTGTCATTTGACTCTGGAACCGATGCTAATGGAGAAAGCTTCAAAGGGAGCTCGCTCGGTTATGACCGTAAGCCTGTTGCGAACCCCGGAGTTGGTTGCCTACTGACCCCGTGTGAAGCAGTTATCGGATCACTTGAACGTGGCAATCCGTATTACGTGCGCGTTTACGCGTACAACTCTTTCGGGTACTCTGTGGAAGCTGGTTATCCCGTTATGCCGGGATTTGGCATTCCGAAGACGCTTCCAGAACCGCCAGCCGACGTAATTCTGACCCCGTCAACATCCTCAACGACTCTAGGGTTGACTGTGTCTTTCAACGCATTAAATAACAGCTTTGACGATGGTGGTGCTGATGTCACGCAGTACCAGATCGAATGGGATGCTATGGATCTGGACGCTGTCGTGCCAAATGTTGTGGCTGCTATTACAAGCGGACAGATCGCTGCGACTATCTCGACCAGTTTGATCAATCAAGTATACTTCGCGGAATACACAACACAACTATTGCTACTGAATGCAACTGCGTACGATGTGAGCGGGTCTTTCCGTTTGGCTTTCCTCAATTCCGTGACTCCGAGTTTGCCGTGGGATATTTCGTCAGATGCTCTCACTGATGCACTGGAGGCGCTACCAACAGTTGGTCAAGTGAATGTTCTCCGTGTAGGTGCTGGCTACAGCACTGCGTGGTTTGTTACCTTTTTGACTGCTCCGTTCCGAGCAGACACTTCTATCAGTGGTGGCGTGTACGGAGATATCCCGTTACTGAAAGTCTCAACTGATAGCAGTCAGTCCCTTGCTGCGTTTAGTACCTCTCAGACAGCGACAACAACGCTTTCTGGTACAGGAACTACACTAGCCACTGCTACGATCATCCGCGCATTCAATGGATTCGAGCAACAGGTTGTACAAATTTCGACGAGCGCAGGCACTCTTGGTGGCTTCTTCCTACTGAGTTACGACCAGCAGCAGACAGTACCCCTTCCTGTCGATGCAAGCGCAATGGCTGTAAAACAAGCTTTGGTGCAGATTAAGCACTCGGATGAATCAATGGGGGATATTGATGTGTACAAACGCAAGAGTTCGACACCTACAGGCTTTGTCTACACAATTGTGTACAAATCGCGGCTTGGTCCAAACCACCCGCTCGTGAGCTGTATCGGCATGGATCTTACTAGTTCGTTGCCGACAGGTACGACCTCGTGTGATACTAACCGTGCACTAGGAGGTGGACTTCCAGCGATGAACAGTGATCACTATGGAATTGCTATTGTGAACGCAACCGACTTGACTATTGACGATGATGGAATGGCTCACTATGATATACTTAGCCTGCGTCTTGGTGTGGGTTACCACGTACGCGTGTCAGCGTGGAATGGTGTAGGCAACGTATTTGGAGAGACTCGTGCGTCGACACCTGCTCGCTTTGTGGTGCAAAATATTCCCGACTCGCCTCGAGACGTGAGTGTAGAGCCACGTTCATCAACTGAGCTCCTGGTGTCGTGGGCGCAACCTCTGAATACCGGTGGAACGCCTATCTTGAATTATACAGTACAGTTCGCAGCAAGACGTGGTGTCGCCGAACAGCAGCTTCTCAAAGCAGACAGTTCTCTTGGTGATTTATCCCAGCGTCGACTATCGCTGAAACTTCGCGTTGGCGATGTGGTGGGAATTACGACGATATTAGGTAATGTATCTAGTAACGAACTGCAAACTGCACTTGCTAATGCATTGAATATTCCCGGTGCGATTGCACGTGTGAGCCGCAATAGCGTTGGTATCTTTATGGGATACGGATACGAGTGGGTTGTTACCTTCAGCGACTCAATTGGTGATGTACCGCCCATCGAACTAGCTGAAGCCAACTACGACAGTGCAAAAAGCTCGCCCGACTACATGTCAGCGCTGGCTGTTAGTGTGACAGAATTGGTTAAAGGCAGTGTTGACGGTAGTAGCATGACTTCATCCTCCGTCACCACTGTGACTGTGACACCACAGCATGAAACGCAGCGAGTTTTCATCTACAGCGGATCCCCCGTCGATTTGGGTGGGTCGGTGATGTTGAGTGTTGGAGGCGAATCTACTTCGGCCTTAGCAGTGTCTGCGACGTCGTACGATATTCAGGTAGCACTTGAGGGATTATCGACGGTTGGTGAGGTACTGGTGACTGTGGAGGGCGATGTTGTTGAGCATTCAACTTTTCCAGCAGTTCGGTATGGCGTATATTGGGATGTAACTTTCGTTAGCTCGTTGGATGACCTACCTCTAATGGCTGTGGGGACCGACGCAACGCTGCCGTTTATTTCAAGTGCTTGTGGTGGTACTCTCTCGGGTATAACACCATGTGTAGACATCCTCAATCTTGTTCAGGGAGGATTACCTCCGCAGACGACGTTGGGAAATCTCAGCAATACTACCAATTATGTTGCACGAATCACAGCTAACAACGACCTATTTACAAGCACATTTGTGACGCTTTTCGACGCTTTTCAGCCCTCTACACGTCCTCCATTGGAGGTCCAAAATGCCCAAGTTGCCCCACTTGCGGTAGACTCGTTAAGTGTGTTGTGGCTAGCTCCGCTACATGATGGTGGTGCTCCTGTGGTGCACTACAAGGTTCAATGGGACGTCAGCTCGAGTTTCGACCTGCAAAGTATTTTTTCAGGCTCCGACACCGTTCTCGTTGGAGACAACTCAGGCGACCATTTCAATTACAGGATCACAGGGCTCAGCTCGACCAAGGATTATTTCGTATCGGTGGTCGCCTACAATTCACGTGGCTATGGAGTTCCGGTGACAGCACAACCGGCGGATGCGCATGAGCGTGTTACACATCTTACAGTCCAAACAGCATCAGGGACCGTACTTGATGAGGTTGCACTTGCTGCTGAGACCATGAAACTGTCCTTTGCGAACTATGGTTCACTAACGGGGTCGATTGGGGTTACTGCTAGTGCACTGGAGTTACAGAGCGCACTGCAGCGTCTTAAGGCCGTGGGAATCGTGTCCGTTAAGCGTTCGGATTACTCCATGGGACCAACAGCTACACCATACGATTTGGTGGGCACATCCGTAGCCCTGCTGTTGACTTGGAGTATTACGTTCCGTACAGCATCAGTTGAGGGTGTACGTGCTAGTGCGCTTGGGGCCCTAGCTGTCACCCACACTGGGCCTAGTTTGATCAGCACTTTGGAAGTAGTAACACCAATTGAAGATGGCTCGTTGGCCATTCGACCGCGCCATGTATCCGCCACTGGACCCCGTGACTTGCGTGTTTCGATCGTCGATGCACAATCACTTGGCGTGAGTTGGTTGCCATCATTGATACCGTCTACGAAGTATCTCGTGGAATGGAGCTCAACACCAGACTTTGCTGTATGTCGAGCTGGATCCATAAGCAGCAGCGGTACAAGAACTTCCTACGCCATTGCTGCAGCAAACTCGGAAGTGATATCAACTACTCTCACGGACCGGGTGTCATACACGATTGGAAGCTTACCTGCCAACACGAAACAATACGTACGGGTATCGGCATATAACGGCAATTACGGTTCTCCTGTACTTGGTCAAATAGTGACGGTGAGTACGCCTACTACATCGGAAGATGCTGCAATCGTGACAATTGCAGTAGGGCTGAAGAGTGTGAGTCCGCGAGCTGTGACCCCGTTCCGTCCTACAGGCGTGACCATGCAAGTCAGTTCTCAAGACCAACCGACGCAAATTGAAGTGAAATTTATCCAGCCAACGAAGGACGCACTCGAATTTAACGCCGATAATGGTGGTGCGATGATAACGCATTACCGTGTGAGCTGGTGGGATCCGTCTGCGGTGGCTGCAAATGCTAAAGCAGTGACATCGTACGATATGCGAATGGTAGATCAGGTCGGAGGCGTTCAAACGTGCCCGTCTGGTTGTATGTTCCGATTGGGTGCTGAGGTGCAGTCTCTCTCACTAACTCCTGACGCTGTTGCAGGAACGGGCTCCTTCCGCCTAGTACTCTCGACATCTTCGTTCACACAACTGATTTCTTTGACTTGTTCCCTTACATTTACCGCCGCGGTTAATGGCGTCGGCACTGTGGGCTATAGTGGCTGTGTAGACAATACGGGCACTGCTCTAAATCTACAGACAGAGTTGGGCACACACGCACGCTTCATGGTTCAGAAACTTGGGGCTGCGTGTATTTTTGAAGTGGCTGCAGTTGTTCTGCTTCCAGCGAATAAGCTACCAGTTCGGTTTGTTTCTGCTGCAGGAGGTTCGACGACTTGCCCACTAACGTCAGCCACGTACCCAATTCACGTAGAACCTACGACCAGCTGCATCCTAGCTTCGACGAATGCTGTGGGGTTGGCGACTGCTGTCTCCGGTTTAGTGAACAGCGATGGCGTTGACGTTTCTCTTGACGTCGATGCTACTAGCAGCATTAGTCATTTCCGGATTACATTTTCAGGATCAAGCGCGACTGGAGCCTCTGGTAGCTCCACCCACACGGCCAACGTTGCGCAGCTGGAAGTTGTGGCGACGGATGCAACAGGAGGCTGTATCGGTATTTCAGGCAATGTCTGGACTGGGACAGAGCTGGATGGTGGCGCAGTGAAACCTGGTGTTGCCTACGCTGTGCAAGTCGCAGCACTGAATTCAGTTGGACTTGGAGCTCCTCTCCGTGCGACAGCCTTGTGTCATGACTTACCGTGTGCTGCTGGTGACTCAGTACTTGCTCCAGCAGCACCTCCCTTATCACCCGTGTCTGTCACAGTGGCAAGCAACCGTGCTGACCGAACAGCGTTGAATGTAGCTTGGAAAGCGCCAAAGTGGAATAATGGTGCCCCTATAACGCAATATCTAGTGGAGTACTCAACTGCAGCTTTTGTCGTGCAACCGCCGTCGTTGTGCGGTGGTGCAAGTTGCGTGACGACTCTCACAGCTGGAACAGCTAGCACAGCGCCGACGCTCACGGTCAAGCTCAATACTAACCCTGGATTGACGAGCGGACAATTAGTTGTGCTCAACAGCATTTCACCTGCGTGCATCCTCACGATTAGTAAAGACTCATCGACGTACATCAACACAGCGTGGAACGGAGCGCAAGTTGTGTACAATCTGGAGCGTCGGCACGGTTGCGATGCATTCTCGGGCCAAACCGTCAGCTTAAATGCCCTCTATGACTCCACAACCGATAGCTCGATCGTCGTCTTGCACGATTCCGCAACTAAAGGCCAACAATCTACAACTATCAAGTCTTTGGCACCAAACACGCAGTACACTGTTCGTGTTCGGGCACAAAACCGTGAAGGATATGGGGCCGCTCAAACGGCCACGTTCATTTGCGAGTCAGGCATTGAGTCTTGCAACGCAGCAGGGACACTTGCTACCACACGGCAGCTACCGACAGCACCTACATTAGTTGTACCGTCCCAGTTACTTGGTGCTAACATGGTAGGGACGACGTCACATGTTTTGGGATTTACGGCAGATACCATGGTGATTGCTTTCAGTGACCCGAATAGCTGGTCGGGACTTGAGATCGTGGACACGTTCCGTATTGAATGGGACACAACTGCAGATTTCTCGTCGCCAAATAAGCAGACACAACTTGTGACTCCTTCGATCACAAAGGTTCCTTCACTTTGGCTAACACGCCAGCTCTGTGGGAACTGCATCACGGATCTGAATGTAAATACAAACCCGAACACACTGTCTGTCAGTGGTGTTGTTCAATCATTTGGACTCGCAATCAACGATTGGATCCTTGTAGGCGCTGGAACATACGCTTGTAGCTTCCAAGTGGCGCAGCTACCAACCACAACAACGATACCAATCGTGGCAGGGTACACATGTGGGTATTTTACACTTCAAGCTTTAAGTCTCGATGCCCAGGAAACTTATGATTATCAGCTCACAACAGGTCTCACGATGGGTGTCACGACACATATTCGCGTGACAGCTCATAATTCGTTGGGTTTCGGTGTTCCAAGCGACAGTGTTGCGGTTGTTCCGATCACTCCTAGCGATCCACCACCATATCCTAACGTTGTTTTGTCGGCTTTAACGCTTGAAGTTGAAGATGATCCAAACGTACGCGTGACCTCTTTGCGTGTGGTGTTCCCGCCTCCAACGAAATCTACACTGGACCAGAATGGTGGCGGTGGCTCACCTGTGACTAAGTATCTCGTGGAATGGATTGATACCCGTGAGTTCTCGAACACAATTCCCCAAATTCAAACGATTACCACGTTGTCATCCTCCAGTGGTAGCGTCACAGGCTCATTCTCACTTACACTGGACACGACAGGTTCATCCTGCATAAACTGCCAAATTCAAGGTGCTTTCAGTACATCAGCATTGGACGCTTCCATTTCAGCAGTCGACATGAAACGAGAGCTACAGAAGTTGCCCAATATCGGGAACGTTGATGTTGGAAGGGATAGCTGCCTCACGAAGAACCAGTGCACTTGGACGATCACGTTTTTGAGCGAGTTAGGTGTTGTGCCTGCGTTAACGTACTCAAGTCGGCTTTACGCTACAGGTGGTACAGTCACCGTGACGGTGACCGGGACAACCCAGACTGGAAGTTTGAACGGGGCCACTGGCTCAGGCTCAGCCACGTACTGTCCTACAATCGTTAATGGTGTGGCGCAGAATGGGAGAACGCACTGCGGCGTATTGTCCGTTGATGCCACAACAACAGTCCCCTATGAATACGTTATCAGCGGGCTTACCCCCGGCACGACGTACTACGCTCGTGTTGCGGCTTACAATGCATTGGGTTATGGATCAAGGAGAGTTACTGCCCCAACGTCTTTAAGTGTTCCATTTGAGCCGCCATCGCCTCCAAGATCGCCTTTTAATATCTTAGCTCCACCAATTCTCACTCTCGCTGGATCAACATCACTTATGGTTAGCTATGCCCCTCCGTCATTCACCGGGGGAGTTCCCCTCACCCGCTACGTGATTGAATGGGATCCATCTCCAGAGTTTGACAGTGGATCGAACGGCGATGCCCTCGCTCAAGTGACGGTGGACGTAAGTACATTGGTGGCTACTAACGATGGAGCCTTCCGATATATCATCGACGGGCTAACAAAGGGTCAGTGGGTGTACGTGAGAATGTTCGCTAGGAATGGCAAAGTTGGTGATGGTGTACCTGTGCTCACTCAACCAGCACTAGATATGCCGCGTGGCAAACCTACAGCACCAAGCTTGGTGGTAGCTATGAATGATCTATCCGTTCAACCTTCCGGAACGTCATTAAAGGTGTCGTGGTCTCAAGGTTCGGCTGATGTCACACAGTATGAAATTGAATGGTATCAGCAAGCCACAACAGAGCCGCTTTTCGGAACACCAGTGATTCAGAAGGTGAAGTCTACAGGAAGTATTACTGGAGGATTCTTTTCGTTGTCATTTGGAGATGGTAGTACACTATATCCGTGGAGACTTTTGCCCGGAACTGTCGATGTCGATCATAACGCACAATTCTTAAAGACAAACGAAGACCTGACGGGACTGTTAGCTGTAGGTGATGTGGTATTTGTCAACAACCAGGCGTATTTGGTATCAGCAGCAGGCACATTCTCATCAACGCGACTTCCTCTGGCTGATGCCTCAGGATATCAAACTCCTGGCGTACTGGCCCAAGATCTGGGCACGACACCAACTACTTACACCGGAAACACTGTTTTTGGTGCACAATTGTACACACAGTGGCGTACAACGCCTCTACCGATGGATATTACACCTGCAGACATGCAAGAAGCTCTAGAACTGTTACCAAGTGTTGGTTTAGTCCGTGTGGAGCGATTATCCGTTGGAGGTGCAAATTATGAGTGGTCTGTGACCTTCACGTCGCAGGTGCCGCGGTCAAACCCTGCATTCCCATTGCTAACTGCTAACGACAGACTGCTAACCAGCGCAGTCACTGATGCAAACATTGCAGTAACGAAGGTTTCTGCTGGAGAATCACCGTTGGCGTTCGGTTCGGCTGCTGTAAATGCCTCAAATGCGTTTGGCACCGATGGGCTCTCGACATACAGTATTCCGCAGCTTACTACTGGAGTTACGTACTTTATTCGTGTAGCCGCAGTAAACGAACGCGGCGTAGGTGTTTTCACCTCCGCTTCAGTTACAGGTATAGCACCAACAAGACCCCCGCTCCCATTGACCAATGTGGTGGTTAGTCCATTGTCACCCCAACTTCTGGGTTTTTCGTTTGACCAAATGGAAACTTCAGGTGGACGTGAGGTGGATGACTATCGCGTCGAAGCTGCTTTGAGCCCACTGTTTGCGGATCCGGCAATTATGCAGGACTTGCCACCGACTACAAAGTTTGCACGGATTACTACCGCTGCCCACACTGGTCCATTCACGACTGGCAGCACATTTTCATTGGCGGCAGTGAGCGCTCGGTCGTTCCACGGCACGATTAACAAACAAGTGGATCTTTTAGCTTCCGCACAAGCTCTTGCGGCAGGCGCAGCCTTCCTTCTACGTCTCAATCCGGACAGTACGCAGGGTTACGGAGCGGATTCACTCTACGACAAATTCTCTCGAGGAGAGCGTATACGTATCCGTAATGAAGAAGCAAGTGTGTGTCTCGATGCAAGCGTGGCATGGCAGCTACGCAAAACTGACACAGATCTCACTACTGCCGGATACGACGGAAATACAGGAATCCTTAAATTTTCGCCAACACTAACTGCTGCGCTGCAAGCTGTGATTGTGGTTGGCACTCAAATAGCAATCGGTGCAAAGGCAAAAGGGCCTGCAGACCCAACCGCTTGTCAGGCAGTGGTGACTGCAGTGGACGCGGACAGTCTGGGTATTAAGCATTCCTGCATCAACACCGGGACGAAGCTAGTGAATGGTTTGTCAATTTTCATTGTGAAAGGCATTGCTCCAATCACAAGTACGGGATACTCGGGCAATACTATCACGCTGTCGACGGCACTGGACAACCATCTTCTCGATTTAATTGTTCCGGATACACGAATTTATGTTGGGACAACACCATCGAGTGCTGCTTCTTGCCGTGCTAAAGTAATAGGTGCCGCCAGCATGGCACTGCAGCTTGCTCCAGTAAATTGCGCTGAAGCAGCGACCAAATTAAGCGCAGGATCTCCCATTTACGTGTATCGTGGACCGACCGTGTTGCCATTATGCGAGCCCGATGATCCATGGACACAACTCAACTCTTCGAGTATCGCTGCGTTGGTCACAAACCTCGATGCAACTGGAGGCCGCGAACCTTTGCCGGTGTTCCGTAGTGATTCGGCTGTGAATATCGCAACGAATCTCGGTGCCACAGGAAGCAGCACGGAAGTACAATTATGGCCAGGACTAAATACAATGAACATCAATTGCGGTGACTACATCCGATTAGGACGCGCACCAAGTGACAGCCCTGAAGCGGAGGCGCTCGAACAATTAGCTACGTTCCGTGTACGGGGAAAATGTGACTCGGGAGGCTGTGACTGCAGTCGTTCGGCTAAAACACGCTTACAGCTCGGTAGTCTTGCTGATTCGGCTGTCCCTGTGAGTTTGGCACCACGTCTTGATCTACTTCACGGCAGCGTTACTCGTGAGATCCAACGGATAGTGATCACTGTCACAGGATCTTCTGTCGTCTACAACGTTGGAGGGTTCCGCGTGCAATTTGGCGATGAAGTGAGCTCACTGACACTAGGGGCTGGTGGTGATGGAGGCTCCTCACTGAACGATGACGTGGGTTGTCTTGTGTGGGCGTCAGGACCGCTTGCAAACGATGCGTCTCGAGATATGTTAGCTCTTGAGCGAGAGCTCGAAAACTTTGCGGCAATTGACGATGTTCGTGTGAAACGTGCGATCACGACGGCGAGTGGCCATGTGACGGTGGAGTACACAGTGGAGTTTATGGGAGTACAAGTGCGAGGAAAGATGCCCGACCTGCAGATACTGGACGTTGGAGTTAACGGATGCAGCGCATTTGGCACGAGTACTGCAACCGTGGCTCCAATAGTTCGTGATCAATCCAGCTTTGTGACTATATACCAAGCACCAACAACACCTGCGATCCCGTTCGATGCCAGTGATGAAGATGTCAAGGCCGCGCTGGAAACGCTGAGTGTTGTGAGCAATGTGGACGTGAACCGACAGGTAAACAAGCACGGCTATGACTGGCGCGTGACATTCGTCGAGTTCCCTGCGCCTATGGAAACGGTGGAGGTTAGCATATTCCCTGCCTTGGCAGCTAACGGCTTCGCATTACTAGCTGTACAATCGCCACAGGTTACGGTCACTCCATTCCAGCAAATTGAGGTCGACACGAGTTCTCTAGCTAGTGGAGGTGGGGTGTCGATCTTCACGCGAGTACGTGCGCACAATGCGGACGGATGGGGTGACGCGACTGTGCCGCCATCACTTCAACTCGCGGAACAGTTGCCTGGAATTGTCCGTCTTGCACGTGCTGATGTGCTGTCGAGTTCGCAAATGTTGGTGCAATGGGACGTCCCAGCGCACGATGGTGGAGAGCCCGTGACGGAGTTCCTTGTCGAATGGTGGCTGGATGGTGCATCCTCTACTGCTGCGAAGCCGTTTGCAACGGTTCACTCGCTTGAGGCGGCATCCAACAGCGTGACCGACGATGTTGCGACTATTACCGTGTCTTCCCCGACGGTGGGATCAAACACGTACCTGTCTGGTACATTTAGTGTGGGGTTCGACGGGCAATGGAGCCCAGAACTACTGTATGATATTTCTGCCGTGGATATGCAGGCTGCACTCATTGCGTTACCCACGATTGAGAATGTAATCGTGAACCGCGAGCTGACGTCGGGTGGATACACTTGGTTGGTGACTTTCTTGCAACGAAAATATGGTGGAAATCAGCACAAAAGATGGCGGTCGACTCTCGATACACGACCCCCGTTTGGATATAAACTCGAAGTTTCTGGCACTAATTTGTTGGCGTGCACGACGGCCGAGTTGATTTCTTGTGTACCGCACCTTCCCTCACTAGTGGCACCACGCGCTGCTGTAGATGCAAAACCAGAGTTACAGACACTGGTGTGTATTTCTAATTCTAATGCTCCGGTCACTCATGCGATGACCTTCACGCTGCAACTTTTCGGTGCCGTAGCCGTCGTGCATGGCGATGATTCCCCTGCTCTGCTGGCGAGTGCTATCACAACACTAGGCGTTGTTGGGAATGTGAACGTCCGAATCCGGGACACAACTACACAAACTACAGTGTGTTCTGCAAATGCGGCGGCCAAGGGTCTAACGATCGAGTTCTCGACCGCACAAGGAGATATACCGCCGATCGTTATTACTGCCAGTACAGGCGTGGGTGTTACGGTCAAGGAGCAGCGGAAGGGCCGAGCTCAGCTACACGTAGGCCGATTACCATACGCATATGTGATCGACGGTCTACTTGCAGGCAACACCTACCACGCGCGAGTTGCAGCTTACAACAGCGTTGGCTTTGGGTCTTTCCTGGAAGCTACAGATCGCAATGGTTTGTTGCTGATGTCGCTCCGTCCTATCACCCCGCGATCACTGCGCGTGAAAGCCAAAATGATTGATTATTCGCATGGAATGCTGGTAGTGTGGACTGCACCACGCAGCGACGACAGCAACACAAATGTATATCGTGTGGAATGGGACTTTGGTGCCGGATTTTCGAGTCAATGTGGTGAGAACGTCGAGACACAAACAGTGGTGGTGACGAACACTGCTGCCAACGCTGCTCATAACAAATTTGCTCTACTGACGGACAGTCTAGCGAATGGAGGGACTCCGATAGTCTGCGTGGATCCAAGCAGCAGCCACATGACAGCAGTCGATACGTCACTGCTGCAAACGCCACTTCAGGGTGTTGGAGGCGTTTATGCTGGTGCTACAGTCTCCATGCAGGGCCTCGACACAGCAATCTACGACTACGGACGGACTTACACTCTCACATTCCCTCAAACGATCGCTGCAACAGCTGACATCGTGGAGAATCAGGCAGTAGCGGTGTCTCCCGTTGACATTCCGCTGGTATACTGGAACTTGGGCGACGCGACCTGTACGGCCACCCCTCCAGACTTGGTTGTTGTACAACGCACAGCCTACGGGCCTGGACTTGACCCCCAGCGTGGACAAGGTCGTATCGCCATAAACGCAAATGGCGATGTTACCGTGAACGAGTGTTCGGCTGCGTTGGCAAGGCCCCTCGCTCGACAGACAATCGGCGCTTTGACGGCGACCAAGAACGCTTTGAGACCGGAGATTCTCAACTTGGCGGCCAAAAGTGGCGTTTTCGAGAGTGCAGACCTCGCACGACCGGCTCTGTGCGAGTCATGTGCTCAGAAATTAGCAGGGACCACGTTGACCACATCGACGCCGGTGGCTCTGAGTGCAGGCGACTACTTTGTAGTGGCCGACAGCCCCACCACCAGCACGTCCAAGTCGACGCTTCGGTGCGTCATGTTGGTCGGTTCGAGAGTGGGCAACGTGATCACTGTGGATCAGGTGAACGGGCCTGGACAACAAGCTTGTGAACTTCCTGCCACGTATGACGCGAAAACGTGGCGAATCTCTCGGTTCGAGCTGCGTGCGCACACCATTCGCGACTTGATCCCTGGACGCGAATACGCCGTTCGGGTGGTGGCCAGCAGCACTTCTCTAGGCGAAAGTGCCGCTCTGGCCACTGCTACGACTATCACTTCGACGTAAACTAGCAGTTCTACATGTAGTGTTGTCATAAATACATGGATACATTTTCACAAGTACGTGGCGGAGACGCGATTAGGATCAGCAACTACAAGTTCAAGTTCCGAGCAAATTCAGCCAATGACGTTTCTCTATTTCTCGAGCAATTGCTGGTGGCAGCCGACGTTCTTGTTCTTGTGCATTGCTCTTTTCGCCCAGATAGAGATAGAGTATTAATACCCGATAGAGTAATAACTCAGGACTCAGGTCAGTCAAGCCATGCTGTCGACGCTATTGTGGCTCGCGTTGGCGCTCGCTGTCCTCGGGACGCAAGGTTACACGATCATCGCGCGCTTCCTGCGACTGCTGCTGCACACGTACTTCCGCAAGATCGTGGTCTACGGGCTCAATAACTTCCCGCGCGAGGGGCCCGTGATCCTGTGCCCCAACCACCCCAACATGCTCGTGGACGCCATCCTCGTCATGACGGAGGCCGTCAGTCACGGCCGCAACCCGTACGTGTGGGCCAAGGGCTCGCTCTTCAGCAACCCCGTGGCGGCTTTCGTCCTCAACAAGTTCGGAGCTGTTCCGGTCTATCGGCCACGCCGCAAAGAGGCCACACTGGCGGACGTGGACTCGGACAAGAGTCCGGAAGAGCTGGAGGCAGCCAATCGCGCCATGTTCGAGCACACGTGGCGGGTGCTGGCAGAGGGCAACGTCATGGTTCTGTTCCCCGAAGGAACGTCGTACACGGCGCCCAAGATGTTGTCACTGCGCACGGGAGTTGTGCGCGTTGCAACTGGTTTCGCCAAGCATTTCGACCAGCCAATCCCTATCATTCCCCTAGGACTCAACTACTTCAACAAGGACCACTTCCGCAGCCAGATGACGCTGGAATTTGGGCCGCAAATGCTCATTACACCAGAAATGGTGCAATCTGAAGCGTTCCAGGAAGATGAGCATAGTGAGGTGAAGCGTTTGACCCATGAACTCGAGGAGCGAATGCACGACGTGACATTGAACGCGTCCGACTTCAGTACCATCCACGCAGCGAGAATGATGCGACGGCTTTATTTGAACACTCCCGGATCCATTGACGCCAACAAAGAGGTTCGCTTGACCCAGTACATTATCAACATGCTGGAGAAAGAGCCTCAAGACAATGAACAGAAGGAACAGATCGCAACGATTCGTGAAAAGGTGTTGCGATACAAAGAGCAGTTGGAAAAGCTGCGACTGAAAGACCAAGAAGTGAATTTGCCGGTTCCCAAGGAGCAATCGCTGCTAAAGCTCTTCTTGGAGCGGATTTTGTACTTGCTGGTGCTGTTACCTTTGGCGACACCCGGTCTTTTGCTGAATTTCCCATACTATTTTATCGGTTCGTTGAGAGCTTGTTAGCCGTTGACGATCGCACTGACACTACGTTTTGGTATTTTCTGGTTGATAGGAACCAAGATGAACAGTCTGGCAGGGTTCGTGGAATCCAAGTCGATGTTTAAAATCTTCGCTGCCGCGTAAGTCGCTTACGATGATCCTATTCGGTGGTTCCGTTGCTAATTTTTTTATTTTTGTGTAGTGTGGTGGTACCTGTGCATTGGCTGGTACTTATCCTGGCAACTTGGTTTTTCCTCGGGTCTTCGTATGCCTACGTGTTGGCATTGGGATTGCCGTTGCTACTTTACTCGCATATTCGCGTGCTGGAGGAAAGCCGTTCGATTGCCGAGAATGTGTACTTCCTCTTCAACATTACGGCACACGCAGACAAGGTTGCAGTGCTTCGGAAGGAACGGGAGTTGCTCGCTGAAGAAGTGCACGAACTTGTAACCGCGTACGTGGACGCCAAGTTCCTGTCGGCTGTGCACAAGGCTCTCGCGAGCTCGCCAGTCAACCGACGGCTGCGTCACCGAGCCTCGTCCACCAGCGACACGCTGCTGACTAGATGACGACACCAGTGAGGTGACGTGCTTTTGTCAAGTAGCTTAGAAACGTAAGCAAATGCAGCTGATGGAATGATATCGCTCGATGATGCAATGAAGACCATTCGGACACGTAACGAAGCTGCAGTATAAGTTACCCCTACTCAGCCTTGCGGAGTTCAAGTCCAACATCGCGACGCTTCTTCTCCTTCTCCTTGAGTTCGTCTGCAACAGGTTGCACAACCGTAATTTTAGTACTTCAAGGATTATAATACTATACTATAAGTACTAGTACTATCGTATTTGCAGTCGATGTGCACAGACAACCACGTACTCGTCTTGGTTTTGATAATCTTATCTCGCTTCTCCAGGAAGAAAACGTTGGCCTTCATGGTGTATGTAGTCTGGCACAACAGCAGCGATCAATCTAAGTTACTTTAAGTATTCTACTAGAAACAATTTCAACTCATTGCGCACCTTCTTCGGCTTCACTGTGTCCAACTCGCTAAGCGCCACCTGAAGCTGCTGAATCTGCAAGAACCGTATCAGTACAGTATCTACTTTCTCTTTTACACGGTCGCACCTCTCCATCGAGCTTCTGGGCCAGACGCTGCGTCTTCCAGCGCTCTTCGATCACCTGATCAATCGCGCCACCTGAAGCTGCTGAATCTGCAAGAACCGTATCAGTACAGTACCTACTTTCTCTTTTACACGGTCGCACCTCTCCATCGAGCTTCTGGGTCAGACGCTGCGTCTTCCAGCGCTCTTCGATCACCTGATCAACCTTCGCCATCACTTTCAAAAATAGTGAGCTAAATTTGATCCGGACTAATAAATGTGGCCCACATACGGAGCTATTTTGCGTCTCAATTTGAGACTCAAAACGGCACAGCAGAATGAACGAAGAAGACGAGTTCGGCATGAACAAGACGACGCGGGATGCGGACCCGATGGAGCAGGAGGACAAGAGCGCGGTGAAGGACCATCCAGACTTCAACTTCCTGGACGCTGACGAGATCCGCGCGGCTGCGACGGCCGAGGACAAGCGCCTGCTGCCTCTGTGGATGACGCACATGCCGGTGGAGAAAGATCCGAGCCAATGGACCATTCTGGAGGTGCAGATCCGCCCCGACCGGGCGTGGGAAGTCATCCAAGAGCTCATCGCCACTGTTTGCATCGGCAAAGGCCTTTTGGTCTCGGAGGAGCACGAGAACTCGGTTCTGTTCCGCAAGAAAGTGACCCAAGAGTCCGTGGCCCACGGTATGGCCAACTCGGCCACATTCCTCAATGTTTACGTTCGTGTGGGCGTGTCCCCGTCCAAATTGCGGGTGGTGGACATCTGCACGTTGGTGTCGGACGAGAACAAGTTGCTGGGTGGAATGATGTCTGCAGGAAGAAGCAGTTTGTGGACGGCTCCAGACCACAATCAGCCCCACAAATACGCACTGGATCAGTTGCTGGGTGCATTGCAATCGACGCTACTAACGCAGTGTCTATCACTCAATCATTTGTACATGTCCACTCCTGAAAACTCGATGGATTCAGGTGCTTCTGAATGCTTGCTGTGAAGATGAGTTTTATCGGACTAACTTGTGTTATCTGTACTGCAGTTGAAAATGCAGAGCTGGATGAAGGATATGTGGCAGATCTGAAGAGAGCATTCAGCAGGTACAATTTTTATATCCACTGTAGGTGCTGGAGAGTTTGTGCTCATGCATCTGTTGCTTGGTTGGTTTTCAGTGAAATGAAGGCGAATATGAGAGATTTATGCATTCCCTTGGAATCGTATGCGTACGACCAAGAGTTTGCTTGCGCTCTGCTGATCGGTCTGCTTGAACCGTCCTTGAGGAAATACGGGATTAAGCTGACCGACGCACCCACAGACGATGAACGTGTGGAAGATAGCATGGTACCGACTGCTACTGTTGAAACTCTGTCAATCAGTGAAAATGAAACAGAATTGAAAGAAGAGAAGACACCGCCGCCGCACGAACCAGAACCTTTGGAAACTCCTCAATCAACAGAACAACCGTCATCAAATGAGTCAAGCAAAATTTACGGCGAGGTGATTTCGGAGCTGGTGCAGAATCTGTGGCGGGTGTGCAAGGAGGATTGCGAGGTCCGGCTACGAGCAAAAATTGAGGAAAAACAGCGCCAGGTGACTGCACGAGTGGAAGCTGTACAAGGTTTGCGCACCCGGGCGATTCGGGCAATAATGACAGCGTAAGTTTTACGTATTCGATAAATATTCAAAATATGGAGACCTGCCAGAGTATGACTGACCATGTTCTGGATAGGGATGGCGCTCAAAAGTCAAGTCTTCATCATTCCTCTGCAGATGACAGGTATGTTGTTGCGAGAATGTTGGCATGCGACGCCGTGAAAACTGAGCAGTAACGATAATGACGCTTGTAGGGCCAACGTGTTGCTATACGAAGCCTCTTGCATGGTGAATGGGATTCCTGTCACACTTCATGTGACGTATGGGTAAGATTGTTGCTTATCATGTGTGGGGCCAACCAATGCTAACTTTTCGTTGTGGGCAGAAACTTGGTTTATCGGACGATGGTTCCTGTGTTCGCACACACAACGGTAGTTCCATTGGAGGATGTGGTGCATGTTGTCCAAACGACTTCTTTCGGTATTCAAGTGGTGTCTGTGGAATTGGATCCATCTAAGCACGAGAAGGGCATCACAATTGCTATGGGGCTTGAAGTGGACTTGCTCTATCAGCTGTTGCACGAGGTGCGTTTCCTGTGAATCATCGTGTTTATTGGCTCATTCACTCACCATTTGATTGTAGCTCTTCTCGATGCACCAAAAAGAAGTCAAGACTGCTCTGCCTCCACTGCAGCAGCAGGAGACCGAAAAGAACCCTACTGAGCTGAAGAAGATCCTAGGCCCTGAAGAAGAAGAGATGAAAGAGGATGATGAATCCCCAACAACGAGCTCTATGCCCTCGCCGGACGACTCTGCGGTCTCCACGGCATAAACCAAACTTCATGAAAGTCACTAGGAATATTACCACCATGCGTTATACACTAGTTCATCACCATTTATCTACCAGATACTACAGTATATAATTTATTTCAAATACGAGGGACATTGTCATCTTGTCAAGTTATCCTTGAAAACTTCAGGAAAAGCCTCGATGTTCATTCTCCCAGCTCAGTAGTGGGGGCGCTGACGGTTGATATTCGTGGGCTAGAGGGACAGAGTCGATGATTGGTAGCTGGTTCTCGTAGTTTGAATCCCCCAGTAGTGGCTCCTCCATGTCGCTCACCGTGATCGCAGCACTCGGAACCCGCGCCATCTCACAGTAGCGCCGTTTGGAGAGCCAACAGCGTCGATAGAGGAAACAGAAGAGGTACGAGCCGCACAGGAATAGAGCCACCAAGCACACGAGTAGTCCTTCCGCCCACTGCATCTGCTGGAGACGCGCAGTTTGCTGCATTGAGGATAGCACGTTCTTGTCGACCCACATCTTGAAGCGTAATGAGTTTTCTTGTGGTTTTGACACAAAATGGACCAAATTGGACCAATTTTGATTAATCCTACTATTCAAAAACTTCAACTTGCTGCAATAGTAAATGACCTACGACGCTTTCATTCGAGGTGGCAAAAACAACCTGCATTGATGGCTGCACATTCTTGGGATATTTCTGTGCGCTGTGAATCACAGCCTGTGATGCGAGATATACCCCATTCGGGGGTGCAGTGTTGCGGAATACACTCATTCCGATGAATCCATTCTTGGTTCTCCATGTAGCACAATAGAAGACATACATACACTCGCTGTTACTTACCCCACAGGTTGAATCACAGCCTTGTCCATTAGCGCGTTCTCGATGAGCTCTTGACTTGCTGTGATACTGTTGGCGGCAGCGCACATCATAAACTTCGTCATCGCGCTCATGACTGGGGAGTCTTTCTGTTCTTGTTGTTCTCGATGAGCTCTTGACTTGCTGTGATACTGTTGGCGGCAGCGCCCATCATAAACTTCGTCATCGCGCTCATGACTGGGGAGTCTTTCTCTGGCTGTTCTTGCCCATGCTCCAGCGACACCAACGAGCACATCTGAAGTAAGCATCGCGGCCCTACAGATTGTGATGGAGGAACTGTTGAACGCTTGGCCACAGCATAACACTGGTGACGATGGGTGAGGCCAGCGAACGGTTCATCCACCACCTCCAAAGGCGTCTTGATCGATATGAACACCACCACCACACGGTCTTCCTCGACGTAGCGGCGTAGAACCTGCTTCACACGAAACATCGCGTGTGTCGATCCCACATACATCTCCTTCGCAAAATTCTCGACGATAGTATCCGATTCATCCAAGACCTACAAGGATATACAACGAGACGTAAACAACAAACAAATGCCGAGCACGTTCGAAACAATACCGTACCTTCGCTGTCTTTTCATATACTTTGCCCCTGTGCTTGTCAGTTCCCTTGAAATGATCCCACACCGCGGCAGCCGTAGTGTCCATGTCGAAAGGTAATACTTTGTTAGAGAACACGTCCAGATAAATGCCATCGTCTCCTTCGCGAACTTGAGTGTCTTTGTATGTCACCTCCATCGACTCCAGGCCGTTTGTACAAAACACAGCATCCATTTCACGGTACGCGCCTTCGAGAATCACCAGCATATCCTCAAAGTCGCCAAGATTCGAATGGTAGTTGACCATGCGACCTGCCGCGAAATCCGTAGTATCAGAAGTCACAGTCCGAGCACACTCCATAAGCTGCGTAATGCACGACAACATCAATACCAACAACAGTCCCGACTTAACAGCTACAAACCCCAGCCTACCTGGTTCTTTGCTCGTTTGAGCAGCAGCATCTGCATACTCTTCGCCGCCTTGAGCTGACTCTCCAGCACCAACTTCAGCCTTGCATTCTCGATTTCAGCCTTCTCCCGTCGCTTGCGTTGCTGTTGAGCCACTGGCTTCCACACCGACTGCTCTGTCATCGATGAAGGTACCATCGCTCCATCTTGTGCGGTCGAATCCTCATGCCCATCCTGCTTGATCAACTTCGTAGAAGCTCTATGTTGCTGCAGCGCCTCCAGTTCGGACTCCAACTGCGCCACCTTCTCCTTCAGGTACGCCACCTCAATTCGCCGCTCGTTCCTGGCCCGATTCGAGTCGCCCGTGGCCCAACTCTTGCGCAGAAGCTTCTTGGTCGTTTGTCGTCGCGGAGCTCGCGTGCGCTTGGGCTTCTCACGTTCTGTACGACGTGGAGAACCGTCCTCGTCCGTCGTGGTGTGGTGGTGCTCGCTGTTGGAGGCTGGAGACGACACAGACGCTCCTGTTAGAGGCGGAGAGGCAGAGGACGAGTCTTTGGTGGGAAGACTCAGCGCCCACTCCATCTCCTGCGTGTTCAGAACCTCCGAGGGCTGCGCGGCTACTGGGGCAGTGCCGTTCAGGCTCGTGAACTCGTCCACGAAGGACATGGCGGCCTCGAACGCGGCCATCTCATCGTCCGGGAGGAACGCCATTTCGGCTTTTTCAATTGTGACACTCCGATTTTCGTGCATTCCGTGGGTCCATTTTCTAGCCAATGAAGTCGCAGAAGTTAGCTTTTTGGCAAATGAGAGCGAGTTGCTTGTTGCATTTTGGTCGCATCATGTTGTGGATTACGTTTGTTTTTAAAAAAAACTCCATTTTGATTGATGCAAGAAATCCTTCAAGAATCGATGCATGAAGAAGAACCCACACCGACTATCATGTCTTCTTTGGCGTACTTGTTCCGCATCAACGATCGTGTCGTAGTAGAGAAATAAAGAAGTTACAAAAAATAAAAATTAGACCTTCTGTTTGGTGAAGGGAATTTCACTAACTACCTAACGTTAGAATGAAAACGTCGGTAAGGCAGGCTGTCAACTACACATTTAAGGTTACTAGAGGTTTCTAATATCCAAGAAAATACATACTTCATATGAAGTACTTGTTGATATTTCGCATACCATACAGTTAGTTGTGAATTGTACGGATTATTTTCCATTTTACAAAATAAAATGACACTCAATTACTTCGTTCTACTTGTAGAATCATCGCGTATTTCATTCACTACCGTATTGGAATGCACAATGTCGGTGGAAAGACTACTGTACCAAAACGAGAAACATCCTGACTACCTGGCCCTCCATTTTCTTTGTGTCGTTTCTTCTTTTTGTAGTTCTGGATCATCCAACTTGTCTCAAGATGACCAAGAAGCGTAAAATTCACATGACATATCAGGTATTGTACAATGAGTGAAAGTACCGGTAGCGAACAGAAATGTTGACAAAAGTAAGATTTATTGCTAATGTTTGACGGAGCGTCCGCGGACATATTTTCATTAGTATTTTTGGACTTATTATTGCATGAAATTGTATTTGCACACTTCCTGAAATAATGGTCTAATATGCATACGCACGCATTAAGTCGTACCAGCGCTCTTCTTGCTGACAATCTCAAGAGTATCTATTGCCTCGACACCTTTCGTTCTGGAGTTTTTGACATTTTACCTACACCTACAGTATTAATCATATTAATGAAGTTTTAAATTTTGAACGTGATCGTTATTAAATACAAGTTGGCAACTTGTAACCTGATCTAGCATATCAATACTCGTGACACTAATGATCTTCTACTAATTGCGACGTTCTGTTCTCTTTATTTATTCCTCGTGCTTTGAATACATCACATCGTAGAAATACACGTAAGTAAAATTAATATGTTCCGGTTCTCTTCAAAGCAGTGCTAGCAGTGTTAAAGCCGACATCCATAACCGCCGAAGTGGTTGATGACAGAGGTGGACGACGATAGAGATTATGGAGGTCTGGGTCGTTTCGCTGTGGACCGCGAGTCCGTACGCCATTGCCTCAGCTGCCATGAAGCGCGTCCTTCGAAGCCGTCAACTGCAACGTCTAGCCCTTTCTTCAGAGAAATGATGGCGCTATGCTAGGCGCGCTACGTGCCTGTGGTCGATCGACGCAGTGGAGTGGTATCGGCCTCGTCAAACGGAGCACATTGTCAAGAAACAAGCCAAGCGGTCATTACGCGTCCTTTCGGCGCGTAACGGGCGCGATCTGTAGCCATATCTTGTGGCTCGACTACCAAAGTGCATAACGGTCGGAGACATGCTTGCATCGGTGCGGCAAAGCGCCACCAAAATTTGGCCGCCAAAGAGAAGAAGGCGGAAACGCTCTGGGTCAGATATCGGCGACTATGATGCTCGCGCGATCTCATGTGGAGCGCTGGCTTTTGATCACCTTCCTTATCCGACCATGACTTAGGCACCAGACGCTCTTCGAGAACGCTCTGACACGCACTGCGTCGTGCAAAAGGCGTGGACATCCACATAATATCAGCAGCTGTGCGCCAATTGACATCGCGGGCTCCGTTCGTCCGAGGGCGGAACACCAAGCACCAGAGTGTGTCAGTGCATGGGATAGTCGCTCGACAGCAGTCGCTTCGACTTGGAACGATAGAGCCAACGACCGTATCCTGATGGACTGCCGAGTCAAACTCAGGTCTTTGCGGTGACCACAAGAAGCTGCCGTCTGTGGGTTTCGGCGAGAGAGCAGCCGCGCTTGCAGTTCGATGCAAAGCCTAGTGAGAATATTCGGCTTTGCCCAAGAAAAACTGCCGAACAGCCGTTGCATTTTCAAAGCTTTTTTACGTTTTCCTGTCATTTGGCGAATATTTTTCGAGCTTCCGCCTCTGGTTCATTCACCAACTCGCCGTCTAAGCATCAAGTGGCGCGGCTCGTCACTTCTGCGCCTCATCTCTACGACTTGATGCCAGGCCAGTTCGTTGACGTCGTCACGGTCGATGTGGCGTCCCCCACGACGCTCAGACCCAGTCTCAAGGACCTGGAGGAGCCTGTGGCGAGCCCTATGCCAATCCGCGAGGGCCGTTCGCAGTCGCTGTCCACGCTGCCACGTCGCGCCTCGACGGCCAGCGTGCTCACTGTGCAGCACACCCAGTCCGACACCTTCACAGAAGAGGAAGAGCTCGAGTTCCAGCGACATCAACAGGTCCGGTCCGCGCGACGGGCGCTCAGCTCCGGCACCAACAGTGGCAGCTCCTTGAGTTTGCTGCAGCAGGAACTGGGCTATCCGCGGCGCGCCCGCGTGGCCATGGACAGTCACAGACATCGACACGGCTCGTTACTGGAGACGGCACTGGAGAACAGCAAGATCAAGCGAGCACACAGCACCAGCCATGGCAGCTGTCGTGAAATCCACAGCAATAGCAGTGCCAGCAGTATGGACAGCAGCGACCTGCAGCGCACCCAGTCAGTGCCTGAGCCAGAGGCGGAGAATCAGATACACCACCTTCACTACCATGACCGGAGCTGGACATTCAACGCGGTGACATGTTCGCCTCGTATCGAAGCAGCAGGGTTTAATGGCGACGAGGACGATGCACAAGATGAAAACTTTATGAACTACCGCAGCGCGTCCGTCACAGGATACAGTCGCGACACCGACGGAGTCGTCTACTATGAGGTGATCGTGCGTTCCATTGCACACGGCCCTTTGTCTGCTTACAAGGTGCGACGGCGCTACTCGGAGTTCCGGGACTTGCACGCAGCATTGAGCAAGGTCATGCCAGTGTCACACAAGAAGCTTGCATCCGTCACAGCAATGGCTAGTATCAGTGACGAAAACAATAACGAGGACGAGGACGAGGCAATAGGTCTGCGTTTCTCCATTACAGACTGTGGCGAGGAGAAGGAGCCGACGCTACCCCCACTACCTGACAAAGGAGGTGTATGGAGTTATCTTCAGTTTGACAGCATTCCACTGCTGGAGCGGCGAGCAAAGTACTTCCATGCAATTCTAGTTGCAGCTCAGCGTCACCCAGCAGCTCGTGCTAGCCGACTGCTGAATGATTTTGTGGGCACACCGCCCGACCTCGTGTCGCTGCACTCGAGTGTCGAGAACAGCTACGTGAGTCTGAACCGCTTTGCAGCGCCCAAACTGAGCTTTGACATCGAGATCCAGGAGAGAAAGGAGAAGGCCAAGAGTATCCGGCGGCGACGCAGCTCAATCAAGCGTCAAAGTTTCACCGGATCAATCGATGCCAACGTCAACAGCCCCCGGCCGTCGCAGTAGGCTCCAGCACTCCGCCAAGGGCGAGACGTTCTTCCACACTCATCACAGCACCTCGGAACCGTTTTGATTTTCTCACCTTTTGTCATGGAGTATGACGTTGCCACACGTGCCCTTTGTTGCGTGGCCTGTTCGTACTAGTAGTATCTTCGTCGTGCATTAATCTGTAAATTGTCAACAAAATATAACGAGTCTGTAGTGGATTTGCAAGTTCAACTGCTGCAACTTGATTTTCACACGTCACATCTCGCGTGGTCCACATCACCCAATCTGTAAATTGTCAACAAAAATATAACGAGTCTGTAGTGGATTTGCAAGTTCAACGGCTGCAACTTGATTTTCACACGTCACATCTCGCGTGGTCCACATCACCTCATTGGTGTACCGGTACAAACCTAATAGTGGACCCTTGGCAGCGATAGCCTGAGCCACACACATCGACGTGCATCCAAGCTTGCAATCCCGTCATGTTCGCGCTCCGTGGCGGTCTCACACGCGCTGCGTCCGGCGCAACTGGCGCTCCGTCGACTCATCAGCTGCGTACGTTCGCTTCGGGCCACAAGAAGCGGTTGACGTGGCGTCAGAAGGCCAAGATCGAGGAGCGCAAGCGCAACCCGCCGCCGCCGCGTCAGCAGCCGCGTCACCGCGGCCAGCGTCAGAACTTCCTGGTGTCGCCAGCTGTGGAGGACGGCAAGAAGTGGCGCGTGCTGAGCGCTGGGGTGTTGGAGCGACTACCGGTCGTGCAGCCGGACCTGAAGGACTGGGAGGTGGATTTCGAGGTCATGCAGCACGAGAAGGGCCTGCGCGAGGACCAGCGGTTAGAGGAGGACTTCTGGTTCATGGAGCCCGGCACCAGGCACATCACGCCCGAGGAGGCGCCGTGGCCCAACGCTGAAGAAGACCCCGAGGAGATCGTCGGCGCCGGCTTCCACTTGGCTCCGCGCGAGACGGAGGACGACGCCACCAACAACCGCAAGTCTCTGAACCGCGCACTCAAGGGCCGCGTGTTCCTGCTGGTCAAGAACGATCAGAGCGATGCCAAGTTCCCGTGGTTCTTCCCTGTGGGCGAGAAGCAGGAGACCGAGAAGATGCGCGACGCTGCACTCCGACACGTGAGCGAGACAGTGGGAGCCGACTTGGACGCAACGCCCGTGGGCTTCGCGCCCATGGGATACGTCAAGTACTTGCACGAGGACGACTCGGAGTACGACGGAACCAAGGTCTTTTTCTACAAGTCGCAGCATTTGTACGGAGATGTGGAACTGAACCAGAGCAAGGCTAGCGACTATTTGTGGGTGACCCGGAACGAACTGTCCGAGTACCTGGAACCAGAGATCGCGGATTATATCCACAAGATGGTGCCGCCGTAAAGCGAGTAGTTGTCGCGCTCTGTTAGTTCGACCCTGCTTTGATGGAAATACCAGTAGACACCTTTGAGAGGCGAGTGGGTCCTAGGCAAACACTGAAACTGATGCTGACCTGCTCGCTTCTTGCCGTAATAGACCACCGAATACAGAGCCGAACTGCTTCCGAGGTATCGTACCTGCCAGAAATGAGTTGGGCTGAATGATGAGGTGAAGAAGCAAGCACTCGTTCGTTGTTGCAGGTCAGATATGTGGCGTTACTGGAGAAGGTATATCGTAACGCTCCCATGTCGCTGAGAAGCGCAATGGTAGTGTCGTAACGCATGCGGGAGTTGTCTACTTCCTGGGTAGGGGATCTTGGACAAGTAAGTAATCTTTGAATTGGTACTCGAAGAGTTTCTAGTTTTTTGCGAGCATGCACTGTATTCCAAAACAATGCACAACCCTGCTACTCTGACCTCGAAGCCATTGTTGTGGTGTTCGCTAAGCTCAATTCATTCATTTCTTGCTGGTATCCTAATACTTTGGTTTAAACGAAGCTGAATTATATTATATCCGAGCTCAATAGCACGGGAATAGGACTGTTCTTCCGTTAGTTTAAGTCTCACCACAATGTCTATTATTGCTCGGTAGTTGTAGTATTTATCTCCGCGGCAGAAAGCAGTCAGCGTAGTTGGCAGTTCCCATGGACCTGACTGCACTTTGGAGTCGAGAGAAGGCGCGCCTCACAGCGGAACATCATGTCGGGGTTCCTACAAATGGAGCTCGCAGAGCAAGTGTGTGTAGCACCAAAGATGATGCTGAAGTCGCAAGTACCAATCGCATCAAGGCTCCCAGTTCCGTGAAGCCCAAGAAAAAATCAACGGTATCACCAACCAACACAGGAATTTACGTGCGGGATCGAGATCGAGTGTTTAGCCTTTTGGTGGAGACCAGTATCGCACCTTCATGTTGCGATAAAACGCCTCATTTCAATAATGAGTTCGCTGTAGAATATGCAGATCGAGCTGTTCGCCGATTCATCTCTCAACCAATGCAACAACTTGTCACGGCGCCACCTGCACCTATGACTGCCACAACATATTCATCAACCTCTCGAAATCCACCAGGTCGACACCAATCGACTCGTTTGAATTCCGTTTCCCAAATTTCACCGCAAACAAAATCTGCGCTACCTGCATCTCAAACGGCCGCTACGATCCCGAAAACTGCGCAAATTCTTGTCAGAAAGAATGGACGCAAACGCGCAGGCACTGAATATACTTCGCAAGCGTTGAAGCCTTACCCGGGTGACATTTTTGGGACTCGTGGAGACTACATCGACGGTATGCTCTACATGTCCCGCATGAAGCGAAGTTATCAAGTCGTGTATGCTACCAATAAGCGAGGAAAAAAGATCATGTTCAACTTCGCTAATCTCCCGTGGACAGAGACTACCCCAGAAGGGCGTAGTGTGCTTAAAGATGGTGTTTCAGATGCGTTTGCACTTGCAAGTGGAAATAGTGGCAACAAGCTCGGAGGATCGAAAGCTTCTCGGCGTGCTAGCTCCATTATCGCTGCGAATCCGAATGAAGATGACGGAGAAAATGGATTGACACTAACCAACATGCAACGCAAACAGCAGCAACGGTGTTCGCTGACGTTGAGTAATTGGAGCTTTAATCCCGAAAACGCACGATTGATGGTGCAAGAAAACGTGGTGGAGGCGCTAATTCGACTGTGTACGGATGCCGACAGAACGACTCGACTGAATTGTGTCACTACGTTCATGAATCTATCTCACCTTTGTGAACTGAGACGAGTGATCGTGCAACAAGGAGCTGTGAAGACTGTTGCAGAGATCGTAAATGACATGGAGGACAATGCAATTCGAACAGCGTGTGCCATCACGTTGTGCAATTTGTGTTCTTTGCAAGGAGAAGAAGGGCTTTTGGTTGACGATGGTGCTGTGAGTGCTCTCTCGATGCTAATTAACGAGCACGAAAAGGTATCGCACATTTGCCGTTGTGCGTTGTTCAACCTCACTTGCGTCTCGCAATCTTATCATAAGATTGAAAGTGTTCTGAAAGCTTTTATCGTGCTTACGTCCACGCGAAATGGTAGTGGAACCTATGGATTTACTGAAGAAGAATACGATGATATTACGGCAAAGGCTCTGTGCAATCTCTCCAATCTCAAACGCATTCGATTGCGTCTCATGGAAGAAGGAATTATCAGTGCTATCACATCCCTGCTTCATCCAAATATCCCGTTAATTCAGGAATTGTTGGCGCATATTTTACTCAATCTTGCTCGGCTTCCGACCTGCAGGAATGAGATGGTAGCGAAAGGCTGCATGGGGACGTTAGTAGCCCTCACAAAAGCATCAAGCGCTCTTACGACCAAGTGTTTGATAGGAACTACGTTATGGAATCTCAGTAAAGACCCAGGAAATGCGATACGAATGGTACAAGAAAGTCTGTTACTGCTTGTGGATGAATTATGTCGAGACATCCAAGGTGCTGAGTGTCAAGAGCCTAATATCGATCAAGAATTCTCAACGACATCGAAAGAAGAAAATCTTTTGCAAGTTTGTGCTCGTACACTTTACAACGTATCGTGTTGCGAGGATTCACGATCAAAATTAGTGGAACGAGACGCAGTGAATATTTTATCATCATTATCCCGGCGATCTGGAGAGTACGCCAAGCAAATGTGCACACTGGCACTCTGTAATTTGCTGAGTGTGCAAAAAGCAGCAGCAGATATTGTCACTGCAGGGGCTATCACAGCACTGATTGAACTCAGTATGGCGTCCGGGCAATCTTTCGAAACGCGAAATCTTTTTTCTAAGGCACTGCATGGACTTTGCGATAAAGCCGCTACTCGACCTGGTGTCACTGAGGCGGGTGTTATTCCTGCATTGCTGTTCCTAGCTAGCATCAATACCCAGGAACATGCAACAGTAGATCCTTCAAATCAACAATTTGCTGGTGTTTTAGGCGAAATTCGAGCTCGATGCACAGCAGCGTTTGCTTGTTTAGCTGCTGATTCCCATACAGCAGTTCACGTGTGCAATTCTGAGGTTGTGCAATGTGTGACAAGGATTCTAGTACTTGAACATGCCAATGTCGCCATCGAGCGGTTTTGCTGCTCGTGTTTAAGTTTGCTGTGTCGAGATGAACAGTGTTCGCTTATCATGGTCGAAGTGGGTGCAATCGAAATGGTCCTAACAACGTGTGTGGAGTCGCATGATCGAGAGAGTAAGGCATCTTGTTGTCATGTGCTGGCTAGTGTATCCCGTCATCCGAGCTGCTGTAATGCTCTCGTTCGTATGGGTGTCATATCGGTTCTGGCAACACTGGCAAAAATCAAAGAGGACGCTACCATTCAACGATGTTGTGCAATTACACTCGCAAATCTCTCTGTCGAACCGAAAATTCGAGAAACGTTGGCGTCTGCGGGTATTGTTGCGATTGTATCGGTGCTGAGCAATTCATACAGTGAAGATAGTCAATGTGATTGTGCTAAGGTTTTGTGCAATTTATCGTGCATCCGTGGTAACGAAGCTGCTCTCGTTGGAGAAGGAGCTGTTGGAGTCTTGATGATGATTAGTATGGTTCGAGCAGTCAGTATCTCGACTAAAGAAACCTGCATCCGTGCGTTGTTGAACCTTTTAAATGGTGAGACCATGAAGCACATGGTCAAGGAAGGATTAGTGAAAATCCTTCCGGCGTATGCAGGTCTGATATCCAAACAGGTCGCAACACTCGTGACAATTTTATTTGGTAAACTGCTCAATCATCCAGTTGGACGGAATGCTGTGTGTGCAGAGCGATCGTCGCTTCTTTCAATTTTTCAGCTTATGACGTACAATCCTGGAGATCGATCGGATACCGACGAAAGGCGTTTGGCATCTTTGCATGAAAACTTGCTGAGTGAACTGGTGTACTACGATAATTCTCGACTGCTTAGTGTCCAAACTGGTATTTTGGATGCTCTTCACCGGATTTCGATGTATGAAGATTATTACGCTGATGCCCACAAAGAAGATGATGGCCACCAAAGTCATTGTGCAGAGAAAAATCTTGCGCTTGCGTATTATACTCTGGCAAAAAGTGAAGATAGCCGGATGGCAGTAGCGTCGTCCTCGAATTTAGCCGCTGTATTGAAGTTCCTCAATCTTCATGCAGCTAAAGACGACTGTGACACTTCGGAATGTGCCTCGTACGCCGCAGCCACATTATGTTGGTTAGGATGGCACGAAGATACTCGTAAATTCTTGCTAGTCTCGGAAATCCCTTGTTCCCTTACGAAAATGCTTCAGATCCACGCTAGTGGCGGTGGTGAAAATGATGATCTCTTGTCATATTCGTCCCAGGCTATCAAAACGTGTGTGCTTACACTTTGCTGCTTGGCACACAGTAATGAATTCTTGGAAGTGATGCTAAACGAGAATGTGGTGATTTATCTGAATGGAATTTTGGCTCCAAGGCACGATTTCCCAGCTACGGAGTCACATCTTTCGACCGACGAAGAATTTGTCGCGCTTGTGTGTATTTTGTTTCGTCAGCTCAGTCACACGGCGGGGTTCGTGGCGGTAATTGCTCAACATCCTGCACAAATTCTTGAATTATTCTGCACCCTCGTACAACGTGTTGTAGCAAAAAACGACATCAATTCGTCCCTGGACTGCGCAGATGCTCTTTGTAGTATTGTATTCGCACCCACATTCGACGTGGCCGAAATTCATACCTCCAGACCGTCTCAATTTCTAGTGGAAAGCAAAGTTCTCAATGCAATTGGATCTCTCATGAGCGACGAACAATTACCTGAAACTCGTTGGCGGTGTGCTGCAAGTTTGTGGGCACTTTCGTCTGTACTCGACTATCGACGGGAGTTAGTGGAACTAGGGGTCACATCAATACTGGTTAGTGAATCGTATCGTGCAACGAAGATTTCCTCATTGAGTACCCTTCAATGCTGTGCTGGTGCACTATGCAGTCTCACCGTTGTTCCAGGAGAAAAGAATTCTGCTAAAATGGTGCAAGATGGTGCAATGCCAGCGTTGATTCAACTTGCCAAACTGGAAAATGAGACCATACGTGAATTTTGCACCCTAGCGTTACAGAATCTGTCGGGGCCTTCACCGACGGTAGAATCCGGAGCTGTGTCCGCTTTATTGTTCTTATCTCTAACGTCTTCAGCTGCTTCGTCAAGGCGTACTAGTCAACAACCAGCAGTATTGAGTCGACCTCCAATTGTGTCAGGTGAACGGCACAAAACGTTTGCTCTCCTTCCGAACTATACTATTGAGATCCATTTGGACCGGTCCTTAGATGAACAAAAGTTTGAAGCTGAGCTTGGTGCCAGTATGCCACCTCCTCCTCATTTGCCGACGATTACTGCGGACCTAGTTGGTTCATCTGTAAAAGATGACAATACTGAAGGCTTAACCCGGAAAAGTGAGACTACAACAACCCAGGGTGAAGAAGTTCACCAATATATAGAGACACGATTCTTTGATAAATTGGATCCTGAAGAAAGTTTGGCATTGATGACTGAAACCGAGGAGAATGAGGAAGAAGAAGAGAGCGATTGGTTTGGTGCTCGACCTACAGAATATACAGGGAACCAAGAGCAGGAACCACTTAGAGACAAAGGGGTCCCCATAGGTAATCAAGGTCATAGCGATATTACGAGGTCATCGGAACAATCGTATGGGAATTCTGGTCGTAAGGCGGGAGCTGTTCCAAACTATACACTTTCTCGCGTCATTCTGCGGAAAACTCACGCATCTCATGCTGCACGAAAGCTCAAGCAAGTAGCTACGAAAAAGCGTCGAGAAATTGGAGATAATCACAAGGGTTTCATGCACGAATCGCAGTCTACACCGTGTTTGCCAAAAACAGCTTTGGATATTGATTCACCACAATTTAAGGATCATGTTTCGAGTGAACGAAAACTTTCGCGCACATTCAAAGGACCAACTCAGTTGACAAAATTATCTGCTTCAGCGTCAACAGCGTCATTATCCTCTTGTGGTTCAAGCGACAACACAATCGATACCCAAGCCGCTCTTCTAGCAGCAGTCTCTGCTGCTGGATTATATGGAGCTACTCCACTTCGAAAATACCACATGCCTCGTCTTGATGCAAAGGGCAATGACAGCGTACTGAAAGCCAAACAGCACAAGAAGAGGGCTTCCAAGCATCAGGGAAAAGAGGACTATAAATTGTACGGTGATTCTCATCTTGAAATATTTGCGGCTCAATCGAAGACACTTCCTCCAGCTACTACCATCGAGGAATTCCAAGGTCAGGCTAAGCTACTAGGTCTGTGGAGTTAGAGATGAAGAAACTAGCATAGCACAGATAGTAAGAAATGATGATTTAGCCACTTTGCGGCTGATTGATCGTAGAACGAGACGCAAATTTGTACAACATGCGCTTCCTAACCCACTGTTACTTTTTTCGGCCCACTCGGTGTCAATGATGGCAAGGATTGGGATTTGTGCCATTGCTAGCATTTTTCGATTGAAGTGAGCTCGGTGAAGGCGATAAAAGTCCGAAACTACTCAAGAATCTGGGTGTTGTCCCAGTGCTTTCGAACGGCGTGCCAAACTCTGCCGCAAGAGGAGATGGCAACATGGTGCCAAACGTTAAACCAGTCGTGGCAAGCAAATGCAAATTGGGCTCAGAACTTTCAGATTCAGTCGTAGCACTGTTGCTAAATGATACTCCCGCCGAAACATTCAGCGCTCGAGGATGCAGTCGAAGTTGAATAGCCAAAGTCTCGAGCACTACGTGTGGATCTGTCTGTTGAGCTGCAAGTAAACCGTTGAGTACTTCCAGTGCCTGATCTTTTGTGAATAGCGGATGTGTTCGTTGTGGAGGTCTTTTTCCATTCGAGCTCGTGAAAGCAGCTACAGCCGATGCAATTCCGGCAAGTAAATCTGCCGGAGCTTCAGGAGGTACGAACACGTCAGCCATAGCGCTCACCAAGATCTGTTCCTCAGCGGGTGTCAGTGTGATCACACTATCAAGTACACGTGGAGAAGTCATTTGTGAGGCTAATCTTCCACTTTCTCCGATCGCTGCTGCTTTTGTCGATAATGGGAGACCCGGATGACGAGGAAATTGGCCAAGGTGCATGGTAATGTGTTGACCGGCTTCGATTCGAGCGACGTCGTAGCAGAGTTTCTGGTATCTCTCCTTGAGGTCAACCGGACTTTTCCCTGGCAGACGAGAAGCCATAATTTCCCATGGATAGCAGACCGAAGACGAGCTATAAGCGGCCAACATGTTCTCAAAAGCGGCGTCTTCGTCAGCCGTCCACCGTTGGTCCACACTTTGCATGAATTGCCGTTCTTGTCGTTTTTGCATGTTCCACTGCTGCAACTGAGCAAAGTAGAGTCGAGCATGGTATACGACCTGCCCAATGTCACGAGTTCCGACTGCAGTGGTGATGGATCGCCACGCTTCCCCAATACTGGAACATTGACCCCCTCCGAACTGTTCCAGCGCTAGTAAAAATCGCTGATGTTCGTCGGCAGCCCAAGCGCTTTCATGCTGGTTGATGCTGGTAGTGGAAATGTTGAACGCGTTGGAGGTGGGCGAAGGGCCCGGCGACCGCTTCTTTCCCATCGATGTAAGTGAAGACTGGGAATGGCGATCCGACGCGAAAAAGGCAAGTAGCTGGAAACGACCGCTGAAGCGATAACGGACCCAGCGGAAAAACTAGAAACGGATGAATGGATCTGTTGGGCTTGCTTCCTGGTGCAGCAATACAACCAGAATTCGAGTTCTGATCAGCAAACAGCAATATAATGTTCTTTTTTAAAGGGCACTAGTTTGTGTTGAACGCGATACATCATGCAGCATGCATCCGGCATACTTCGACGAGTGCCACATCGAGTCAGCTTTGATGTCTTCTTGGCATTTGCAAAAGCTTTGTACTTAAGTATGAGTCTTCTGTTTTGTCATGATCTCGTTGGTGATGTGGATACGACAGGAATGCCAGGATACATCAAAGTTTCTACATGTTCTTTTAAAGCAAATTCGGCTATGGCTTAACCTAAGCTTAAGAGAGAAACTCGACAAAGAGCATAACTTCAAGATGTTTCAGTTCCTGAGCTTCAAGTCTAGGTAGAGATCAGCCAATCAGAACTCGGTTCTCAACAGCACCATACGGACCAAGTTCAGAGCAAAGACGCTTCACAACTCAAGGAGCGGTAAAGCAAGCGCTTCGACCGCCTGCTCCAAGACCACAATGACGGCGGGGATGATGTTTGCAGGTGTGGACATCGGCGGAACGGGCGTGAAAGTGGGCGTCGTGACGTCGGAGGGTGCTGTCGTGGTGCGCGAGCAGGAGAACTACCATCCGGACAAGCACGAGCCGCAAGACGTCGTGGATCTGGCCGTCTCCGTGCTGCTCCAAGTGCTCACAACGGTGCGTTTCTACTGTGCTTTTGCCTGCCAGTTGGGAGTTTTCTCACTAGTCGAACCTCGTTGCAGACGCATTTGGGATTGGGAGATCTCGAGGCCGTGGGGGTGGGGTGTCCAGGCGTCCTGCTGCCTGGTGGCGTCATCCGCGCTGCCGCCAACTTCCCGTCCTGGTTGGATGTGCCTCTGCAGCAATTGTTTACGGATACGCTTGGCAGACCGGTGAGAGGGTGTTGAGGGTGAAGTTTGAGGAATTAGGATTGAGATCTTGCTGTGATGAAGGTGACAGTGTGCAACGACGCGGATGCTGCAATTCTAGCAGAGCAGTGGGTCGGTACGGCCAAGGGCGGCATCCAGGACTTCATCATGCTCAGTACGAAGTCAATACTTCTCTTCTGCATAGATGGGATGAGATTGACTTACATCTTTGTTGACGCAGCGCTCGGAACGGGTGTTGGCTTTGGCGTCGTTGCAAATGGCCAACTCGTGCGCGGTGGTAGCAATGCCATTGAAGGGGGTCATATGGTACGGAGGTTGCTGGTTGAGTATAAGGACGTTGTTTAGCGTGAAACTCGTCTGTTTACAGATTGTTGAGCGCAATGGAAGACAGTGTGGCTGCACTCAGCGAGGCTGTCTCGAAGCGTATAGCTCGGCTGGCGCGCTGATGTCGCAAGCTCAGGAACACCTTCGTGCCGGTGTGCTGCTGGCTGTTGTTGCTGTATACTGGAGTTAGATATCTTACTCTCTTCACACGATGTTTGAATTTACAGGCAGAGACTCCAGTCTGGCAAACTATTCCGAGGCAGACATCAACGCCGAGTTCGTTTTCAAACATGCTGCAGAAGGAGACGAGTTGTGTAAACACCTGATTGAAGAAGTACGTGGCAATGTAGGGATGCTTTCTCTTTTGACAAATGATTGACCATTTTGATATGGACTTGAGTAGGCTGCCGACTACTTGGGTTTCGCTTGCGTAACCTTCTGCCGAATGTTGGACCCTCAGGTAATTGAAAGCTGTTGGTCAAAACGATGATGGTACAATGGGCTTTGCTGAGGGTTTATGTGCTGCAACTGAAGATTATAGTGCTATCGGGAGGAATTGCTGAGGCTGGCGAGACCTACATCGAGCAAATTCGTCGTGCGTATGAGAAGCACTCGTGGACTAAATTCCCCAACCCGGTATATTGCACTTGTAGGTGTTCTCTGTAGGGGTTTTAACAATTCTGACAATTATTTTAGGTTCGTATTGAAAAGGCGAGCGCGGGGTATGATTCCGGCATTATTGGTGCAGTTGCAGTATGCAGAATTCAGCGCAAAGGACAGTAAAGTTACGTGAATGTAGTAGATTCTATAAGCAGATGCATTAAAAACCAGACAGCGGTTCGTTGCCGCAGCTTATTTGTTTAGATCACAAGTGAATACGCTACGGACAATGCTTAGAATCATACAAGTATATGAGGTGTGAGTACCGGTAAGGAGAAGCAGTACAATGTACATGTGTATTCGGTAGATTGCTGCATCATTCGCGAAGTTTACGTTGGTAAGAGAGGGCTGCACCTTTTGCTGTCTAAAGCGATTGTAATCCTTCTGATTACTTTCAACGACGAGCTCGTTCTTCGATGTCCACAATGACTTTTACTCTCTCGTTAGCATGCCAAACTCGAAAATGTGTTGATCCTAGCGTCGATTCAATAACTTTCGCCGAAGTGAAATTGACCTGGGCATCAACTGTAGAGAAAATCTTTAAATGGAGGTGGATTGAGAGGAGTCTAGGTCATGAATTAGCATTGTTGTTCCCAGTCCATGCACATAAGCGATGAAGATTATCCAACATTTTGTTGTCATCAAGCTCAAGTGCGAATGAGCTCATCGAGATGATTGGCTGGTCTTCCGCAGACAGAGCCTGATGCTGTTCTCCAGTGTCAACGGATCGGATCCCGGCTTGATTACCATAATGACCAGATCTCAATTCTCCACCCATTACCGATGCATCTCCGTTGCCTCCTGCTCGCAGTCGTATGTACTGTAGCTGCAGGCTGCTATGGTCTTGCTGATGCTGATGACACCACCTTGATCAATACCTCGGATTTTAATCCCTCTCGCGTCGCGAGTGACGCCAACGTGAAGCGCTACGTTAAGAGCAGCAAGACAGCCAAGTTCGAGGGCGAAGAGAGAGGAGTCTTGGGTTTCACCAGCTTGAAGACACTGTCTAACAAGTTTCCTCATCTCGACAAACTCAAAACTTTGATTCATGACAATCCTGCCGTCAGCAAAGCCAAGCTAGTTGTGTCGCGACATTTACCTCTCCAGGGTGTGGTGGCCATACTGAAAGGAGAAATTAAACCGGCGATAATCATTACGGCCGTGGCACTAAGTGGGGGCTATATCATATACCTCATCCAAGATTCGTAGGATAATAACTCTAAGCACAAAATTGATTTATCCGATTCACAATTTCGATTTTGCAGCAAAAGTAAAGAGTTTTGAGGATATCGTACATTTCCTAGTCGTAGTAGTATGTGACAGCGATGAACACTGAAGTGTCAGTTTTAAAAATGTGGGTCGGATTATAGGCTACCAGCAGTGTGGACCAGGCAAGTTGCTACAATTCTTATCGTCTCCGATGACAAGCTAATCACTGTCGCTGTCGCTGATGACTGGGCTAGCACTGCCATCGTTCTGTGGCACTGGACTACCGCTTCCATCGTTCTTTCCAGCAAGAGGGCTACTTGACTTTTCCGGGGAGCTGTCAGGAGGCGGCGTCTTCGTTTCTTCATCATCAGAAGGAGTATATTTGTCTCCTGCCCGTCGGCGCTTGAACTCACGGACACTCTCATCGTCATCAAGCTGATCGTCGTAAACTCCACCGTATTCGAAAAGAATCTGAGTGCGACGGTCGTTTTCGCCTTCTGAGTAATCCCGACGATGTACAACAGCTCCATGACGGCGTTTTTCTTCTCCACTCATCTGCATACATCAAAACGTATCGTTAATAATGTACTGGAAACCAATGTAACTAGCAGCATCATTCAACGAACCTTGGTCTTCTTTAGTTGGATGCGGTTCAGAACATCACTATACGTGAACTGGTTGGATTCAGGATCCAGCATGAACACAACGTGCTGTGACTCGCGTTGCTAGAGGGAATTATGAACAGAGAGGTAAGCTCACCGTTAAAACGTTCTAGGTAATTGCAAAGGATGATAACGTACACTATCAAGCGACTCCACAGACATGAGGTATTCTCGCAGGTAAGAAAATTTCTCGCGATCGCTGCTCTCCTGTTGCAACGAGCACATTCATCAATTTGTGTCGCACCACAACGACATAAAGAAATATGTACCTCCTCTTCAGCAGATCCGTTGGGCAATAGAATAGAGCCTTGAATAAGCTCGTTGCCAGCTTGGATCTTCTTGTTTACTCCACACAGCAGAGCACGTTCCTCGCGACTTGTAATTCCCTTGCTCTTGATATCTTCTGAAGGGAGCATATCGTACGACTACCATCAAACGTCAGAAAAGGATTAGTTTGATGCTCATTCCAGCCACAGAACATCGCAGCTGTACCAAGATGGCGTATTTGTTGGCCGACAAAAGCTGGTCCGGAAAGACATCCCACGTCTTGGCAATTTTCTTCTTCTTGCTATGTGGGTGCACCAACAGCTTCGAGTCATTGATGTCACGGAAAGAAGCTTCAGCACGGTCTTCCAATGTAACGGACACTACTTCCGCCAGAGCGTTCTCTGTGCCCTCGCGCAGCGCACTCTGAATTTCTGCTTCGCTCTTAAACTTGTGCACAGAGTCGTACAGATCGTTGCCCATGTACTCTGTGCGTCGCAGCCAAGAGACGGTGGGACGGACCTTAGATCGGCCCTTGTTGCCAATATGGTCCTCTTTCATCATCAACGCCTGCTCATCGCCAATCTCCAGGGGCTCCGGTTCCTCTGGGGCTGTAGAACATCTCGTCAGCAAAGAATTGCCTATTATTGCACAAAAACTCTGTTACCTTGGTATTTGGCTGGGTCGATGAGGTCGATGGTGAGTCCGAGATTGGGTTCTTCGTGGATCTCGTACGTGTAGTCCATCTCCAGCGTATTGGGCTTGTACTTGATGAGTCTGTGCACACAACGTCACATCTGTCAGGTTCCTCACCTCCTTACCCATTGCAAACGGTCGCACCGTTCCGGTTCGTGCGGATACTTGACAAACTTGGTGTCGAACGGGATGTCCGGCAGCGAATTGCGGAACTCGAGCGTGGCCAGGAACTCCGACTGTTTGCCCAGCAGCGCACGTCTCTTGGCCTGTGCGTGGCTCTCCAGGATCATGCGCGTGTGGTCCCTGCGCGCCTTGAGCTTGTCCTCCTTGTACTTGGCCACTTTCTTGCGCTCCAACTCGTAGCGCGCGCGCTCCTCGGGCGTGGCGTTGGCGCCAGGAGGAGCGCGTCTTTTCCTTGTCTCTTCATCCGCATCGCGGCTGCGGCCGTTGCTTCCCGCTGCGCCGTTCGCGTCCACCTTCTTCACCTCCGCCATCACCTTGTAAAGCCCCCTACGTGCCAATCCGGTGTGTACTGTACATTAAATCTACGTATACCACATCATTGACTCTAATTTTGGATTTCTATTCGATCTTCAAACGACGTATGCAATAGCAGACTATGAAGCAGCTGCTGATCGTGGTGGCGCAACATCCGCTCAAGGTCGGGAGTGTTGTGCTGCTGCTCAGCGTCTTCTACAGCTTCGCACGCGTGTTGGTGCTGCAGTACGTGGTGGGCGCAGTGCAAGACGCGATTCTGCGCTACCCCAAGAACTTCCCACACGCGTTTTTCCTCCCGTTGTTCCACGCTTCGTTGGCAGTCGCAGCCATAGCAGCTTTGTACCAAGACTATCGCCACAGTCGCTTCTGGAGCTCCTCAACCACGCAGCTCTGGAAACATGTGCTGCCGCTGCCGCTCACGCTGCATCCTGGCAAATGGAGTCGACTGGTTGGCATCCCGTTGTACGCTTTTGTCATCGCACTAGGCGAAGCTGTGGCGGTGTGCAAAGATCCCAATGCGGAGAGTGTTGCCAAGATTTTTGCTAGAAGTTTGTTCCAGCGACCTCCAGAATTGGAGACTTATACACCACAGGAAGGCGTTTTTTTCAAAGATCGAGCAGATCTGGCGTGGAAAATACTCACGGGAGGTGCAACTCTGGAGAGACCCACGACAAGCGTATTCTCGTATGTAAGACTGCTAATTGAGGTGGTTTTAGCTGCTACAGTGTGTGCTAGCTTCGCAATGGCACGATTCTTCCGTGAACCTCAACACGGTACGGTCAGATATCGTTGGTCGGACTATTGAGATGATCCGTGTGCTTATTATTGTGTGTTTTGGTGTAGATGGGGATGAACTACGAGAAGCCACAAGGAACAATGACATTTTAGGAGTGAAATTGCTTCTTGCTCGAGGGATGGACCCAGATGCCTGCTCTGGAGATGGCACTACTGCCCTCCATGTTTGTGGTCAACAAGCAATTGACAGAGCTGCCCAGGTTCTTCTGGAGCATGGAGCCGATGCGAATGTGAGCGATCGTCTTGGATTTACACCGCTGCATTGGGCTGTACAAATGCGAAGAGAAGAAGTATCGACGTCAAGTCGGTTGGCAACAATTCGGATACTATTGCACCACGGAGCAAACCCGCGAAAATTGGACTCGAATGGTACAACACCATTAATAATTGCATCGCGGAAAGAAAACGAGGCATCGTTGGGAGTGCTGAAAGAGTTCTTTCCTGAAGATGAGACCGGTGGAGTGGTAGGAACCACTGAAATGATAGACGAAATCAGTAGGGAAATTGGCGATTTGGAATGATCAACAAAATTCTAATTATCGACTACTAAACCCTGTGACGTCCATCTCTATTACCTGTAGACGATAAACCGTGTCAGCCTAATTTCTAACGATACAGTCATTGAAAAGATGTTCGTACCATAGTCAAAATCCGCTTAAGCTCCGCTTTTGTAGGATAGAGTGGCAAATCCAGTCTGAAGGAAGGATGACTGTCAGAACTGTTCCGTTTCACGTAACTTATGTTCATACAAGTTCTCACCTGTTCAAGCATGTACTCGCGTGCGGTAATACCGTGTACACGGTTGAAACATCTTTTGCTAGTTGAATTGTGAATAACTGAATTTCTCCATCCATGCCAGTCAAGCCCTGTATCAACATCGTTCGCACAATGTTAGATTCGAATACAAATCGAGTTGTGAGGAAAGCTTTATACCTTAAAGCCTTCGACGGGAACGCCACTTGAGCCGGTAACGTACTGCAGTAGTCGACCGCGTTGATCTTGCGAAAACGATTCAAGGATTTCCCAGAACCATCCAACTAAATCAAACTCAAGGGTACTTTGCTCGTAAAAGCGAACATCGGTGTGTTGTCTCCAGTCGTTGACATCGATCTGCGGTAGCCCTGAGAGCAGTAAGTCTAGCTCTTTGAAATCGAATACGTGAAGAACTGTGTCGCTAATAACACTGCGGAGGCCTTCCATAATGCTCGAGATCTCCGTTCGAACGCTGTCAAATAGGTAGTACTGCGCCACTTTAGCAACGTAAAGCTGCTTGTTTCCGTCGTGTAAAGTGACATCGGCACCGCTTGGAATGAGATCGACACCTTCCACCGTGAAATTAAGCCCCAAGGCATTTGTGTTATCATTTTCAAGAATCCATAGCATACTGGAGTATACTGTTTCATCCAGCAAATACAAGTCCGATAACTTTAGTGGTACGCCAAGAATGTGCTTGAGCAACGGGATCGAAAGCCGCACATTCAGGAGCAGGCCTTCAAGCAATGCCTTTCCAAGTAGTTTTCCAAAGAATTCGTACATCTGTTACATAAAATTACAAAAACACCGGCAGTTAGATCACGACACTTTTACTGAAGCATCAGTGCATATACCTGCAACTGGTTGGTGCATTTTCCCGTGTTGGTTCGTTTGATCCAGTATCCTTGGTGTCCTGATGAGCTAGTAAGAGCGAATAGCCCAGGCGCTTCGGCAAAAAGTTGTCCGCAAACTAGATGCAGCCACTCCCGCAATATTCCACCTCCGTCGACACCAACCTCATCCATAAAATCAACTCTAAGACGACGATGTAGAGTTCCAGTCGGTGCCGACATAAACAGAGCCATGGAGTGCTTCAATACTCTATCACGGTGAATTCCTGTAGAGCAAAGGTAGCATGGATGTTGGTGACTTCGTTCGGGCAGGCACACGAAACAAACGTACGTATAGTATGGTAACCATCCACGATTGAAGAGGACAACTTGAGCGAGTACTGGTAGAACCACTGCGTTTTTTCAGAAAATGTCAAAGCTGATACCCGCTGTTCATTTGCAATACAACTCAAACGTCAGAAAGCAATGCATCTCGTCAAATGAATCTTAAACTTACCACAAGAGTCTTCGAATATTTGCGAGATGATATGGAAAACTCCTCAGCCAGGCACCAGCGCTCCTTGCGCCTCCTAGAGTGTGATTCGTCTCGCACAAATGCGGTCCCAGGAGTAAGCCAGGAGAGTTGTTGCCCATTACTACTGTCCGATAAAATGACGGAAGACATTGACATCTGAGATGATCTCTGCGCTTTGGGAGGATGCCGCCTATGCCATTCCTGGAAGTCACGCTCCTTTACAATGGTATAGCATAAAGCTTCATTGTGCTGGAGCGCTTCAAAAGGGATATTTACCTGATCCGAAAAATGCGAAGGTTAGTCCAAAACTCATAAATACCCATATGGCTATGCCCTTGCTTACCCAGCGCACATGCTGCGGTCCAATGCAACGTTTCCACTGGTGGCGTTCGCGCGCAACTAACTGGCGATCTGTCAAGTCGCCGGTGTGAAAACTGTTGAGTCCTCGGATCCAGGCCGACCGAGGCGAAGACATGAGGAGATAATTGGAAGTCGAGCGTATGCTAGCTTCATCTTGTGGAGCGATGACTGCCGACACGTTCGTATCTTGACTTCGAGCCCCTTTGATCTCTGCAGCACAAAACACCCAAGCAACACGATAGTAAAAAATGACTATCCGAAGTTCCTGTTGTCTGTCGAACCTTCAGCCATCGTGCCGCACAACACGCAACTAGTCTGGGAAAACTCGTTCGTGTGCAGACAGATCTCGCACTTCCATCCGGCATTTCTACATGCAACACCAGAAACAATCAAGAGTCAGGTGAGCCGTAACGACACATAACTCCGAAATCTTACGATCGCTCGATGAAGGCTCGGTGTCGTGACCGGCGGTTGGAGCTGGTGCAGCACTCCACACACGCTTTCCACGTCAAGCAGACTGTGATGAGTACCAGTCCGAGGCCGATGCTGACGCCGATGATGACCGTGTTGGTGCTGCGCTTGCTCTTGTTCTTGCTGTCCGAGTTGTCGTACTTGCCGCTACTGCTCCCGTCTGCAAGCATTCACACGTCAGCTCTTGCCACCTCTCCTAGAACTGTTACCGTACAGTAGTAGCTGTAGTCTCCAGTGGAGTTGGAGTACGTGCCGTCCAGAATGGGCATGAGACCTCGCAGCCCAAAGCTTTCTCGCTCATGCGGATGTGACGAATCAGTCGCTTGGCACGTGCACAACAGCAGCGCTGCGACTAGCGACAGGAAAATCCGACGCCACTGCATCCGTCCGCTTCTAGACCGCAACTGAAGCGGAGTTGGCTCGACGGTCACTGGCACATGAACCGGAAGCGCTTCCAAGTCGAACGCTTGTGGCAATAGGGATTTCGGCCAATCGCGAAAACGTCAACAAAGGTCCGTGGAACAGGCTCGAGAGACACATACAAAAGCCAAGCCTATGTCCGATTTGCATGGCCGAAGTACGGATCTTTCACCTCACAGATGAAGTCAGCAGTTCCTGACGTTGGACTCCATTTGCTACTACCGGTACATGTACTCGAAATGTTAGTATAACGCATAGGAACAAGCAATTTCCGACATTTATGATGTTGCAGACAAGATGAGCTGTCCAAAGATTGCGTTCCAACAGCAGCATTTTATATTATTTACATTTTTCTTGCCTTGGCAGTATGCAGCCGCCGGCATTGCTCTGTTGCTCGTTGCGCATAACTCGCCTTTATAATTGACGAGACTGGCGCTCGGTCGTTGGGTAGATTGCTGCCTTCCACCGCGACAGCATCGACCGAGTCATCTCAATACTCACTCACACACAATTGAAGCTCCTCGGATTCAGTCTCCATGGCCTCAGCTCTCCTTCGGTCGGAGAGTTGACAGCTTAGTAAGCTTGGCAGAATTTGCGCAAGCATCCCATCGTAGAGAGCACTGGGTCGGAGCGCACAGCATCAATGAACGTCTGAAGACGCACTCGACGCGCGTTCAGCACGTGGTCCGTGAGCTCCGGCTGCACGAAGAGCACTGCGCCACTGGACAAGTGCGGCACTGTGACCCCACGCGTCTGCTTCGTGGCCTTGAGTTCCTTCTTCAGGTCGCGTTCGAGCTGCTTGAACTCGGCGAACGTAGCGGTCACGTCCCACATGATCACGGGGTTCATGTGCTTCTCCTGAGCAGACTGAGCTCCGCAGTCCACGCGCACCACGTAGATATCGCGGGGTTTGCGCTTGCCTGGCACCGCCTGCAAAAACGCCTTGCCCACTCGAATGTTCGCCTCACTCAAGGGCATGTCTGCACGACGGCGCATATCGCCCGGAACCACATTGACCAGCAGGCGGTTCCTGTTCAACTGGGCCAGCACACGACGTCGAGCCGGGGCCTGCAGCTCCTTTCTCTTGGAAGACGCTCCGTCTGCTTGGGTGGACTTGGATGGGAGCACTGCACCATCAACGCTGAGCAGCGGCAGCGTTGGGGTCGCAGTCTTCTTTGCGATGTAGTTTTGGACGGACGTTGGGTTGGCAACAGCGTTCATGGACAGCATGGCGAGGCCCATGAACGTGTGGAAGCTGATGAACGCGAACGCCGCAGTGTGGGCCAACAGCCCCAGCACAAACCACAGGATGTTCCAGGCCAGCACACACGCGACGTACGTAGCGAGCAGCAGTGACGCGGCGGAGCTGAGGGACACATCGAGATGCAACAGTGAGTCGTAGGCGTTCGTCAGTACTGCTAGACGAACGCCCGGCAGACTCAGCACGATGGTTGGCTTGGAGTTGTCGGAGCTCACAGCCCGCGCTCGGGGCTTCATGGTGTCTGAGGAGGGATGCATGGCGCTCTCAAGAGTCTCCACAATGAAGCAAAGGAGGCGTGCGCTCAGGACTCGCAAGTGAGCCCGAACGCTGGCGCTGGAGTGGGAATGGCAGCAGCAGGGAGTTTGGAATTCTGCTGTCGCGTTGGATTCTTCTGGGGCAGCAAGAGATGGCAACTCGCGCGTGGCGCTCTGCTGCTCTGTTGATGGCTCTCCTGAGCGCTGCCCTGTTTTTTGCGGATTGGTGCTCAAGCTCGGCAAAAACGTTGGCGCCGAGTCAAGCATGTTGATGAGCTTTACCGGTAGTCCCACTGTTGAACTGGCTTTTGCCGCTTCGATCAAGAGTTCGGACCACGGACTTCAACTTGGTATTGTTGGAGTCCTTTGGAGACCTGCAAGGAAGTGGTGGTCTTCGTCGTGTTTGCTGGTGCTCTATTTGCACACTGGCAATCGATCGCCTGTGTCCTCGTTCCACCAGCTGATCGCCAGGTTGAGCAGATTAGGCCACTGCTCCGTGGCTTTCGAGCGATAGTGTAATACCACCCGTCTGGTGGATTCTCCATCTTTGGCACATGTTGTCTAGGCTGGCGTTGCTGCTCAACTACAGTACGATGGCATAAAAACCACTGCATGATGGAATGGTATCGATACGATTCACACGAAATATTTGCATTTTGTGACCGAGCTACACGTCGGGTCCCTACTTGAGTCGCTGCGCAGTGGCCTCCAGCAGTTGATCGGTGAAGTTCATGTCAGCGGTGCGAACTGTTAAGTCCACGAAGCCACCACTGCGAACCTTAACGTGGATCAATCCAACATGTTCTGAGTTCATCAGACGGCAAGCTGCAATCGCTTCATTAGCTGGAGTAGACAAAGTCGAAGGTTGGATGTTAGAAATCGAAGTCAATTCCATAAATCAGTAGGAGCACGTACTTGTTGGAATAGCTTCGACGGTGTGCACATTGAATTGGTGCATGCGGCCCATGAAGTCTTCAAGCGTGCGGATGCCGCTCGGATTCACCTTGGTCTTCTTCTCGCATGGGCATGTACCCCAGCGACCACCAAAGTCCTGTGTCGTGATCTGCCATGGCTCCAATTGCCGTCCATTGTACTGGAACACGCTCGTGTTGCCACTACTACCGCCCAGCATATCCAAACCATTGGCTGGACTCTTGCCGAGTTCAACAGCAGCTACGTGTACAAACAAAAGCATACCACAGAATCAGTAAATCATCCTTACTAATGAAGCATTGGGACGCATCGAGCTCTTACCGTTCATGCTCGAGCTCAGTCCCGACATGTCGAAAGGATCCAAAGACGTGGAGGGAGCTGGAGAACTAGCGTCTGGTGCAGGCGCCGATGCAAGCGGCGAGCCCATTCCAAACGGGTCCGCGTTTATAATCGATTGTTGTTGAGGCGGTGGCTGCTGGAACATACCTCCGTTCTGAGGAGCGGCCGGTGCATCAAAGGAAATATCGAGCAAGTCCATTTCAACCTTTGGCTGCTGTTGCTGCTGTGGTGGTGCTTGTTCCACAGGGGCCTGAGCTTGAGGTGCCTGTTGCTGCTGTTGTTCACTACGGCTACCCGAACGACGTGATGAGGACTGGCGACCTGAACGACGGTTAGTGTTGAGTGTTGATCGGGCGTTGGCTCCAACACGACGAGCACCAGGCATTGGTGCCGGTGCGCCGGGGATGCCACCAAAGATGGCGGAGGCAAGGATCTGTCGTTCGTCAACGTTGCCGCTGCCTTCATCCTCACTCGAAGGTTCACCATTATCGTAGTTGTTGGGTGCGCCGTACTCCTGCTGAGGTGGCTGCTGAGGAGGCTGGGCGCCGTAACCTCCTTGACCACCATAGGCAGGAGGTTGAGCCCCGTAGTTTCCTTGTCCGCCGTAAGCATTATTCTGACCGGTCATGCCACCCTGATTGTAAGGGTCGGACGGATAACCCCCGGGGCCATTAGCTCCAGGGGCTCCAGGTGCGCCCGGCGCGGCGTTATCTGGTGTGTTAAGGCCTGTAGGACCCCAGACGTTCTTGACTACTCCACGCTTTCCAGCACCAAAGCCTCCGGTAGGCTCAGGGCCGCCAGAACTACCCAACCCAGGCATGCCGCCCTGGCCGCCTTGGCCACCCCACTTGTTGACTCCAAAAGCACCTTGCTGATCAGCAGTAGGAAGCTTGGTCGGATACGGGATCTCAGGTTTCTTATACGCCTCAAAGTTGAGGCGGTTCGAGTCACCCCCATTACGACGGCGGCCGTAGCCTTCATCCTCATCGTCTGAGTCCTCAGGCGGATCGTAAAGTGGTGCTCCCTGAGCCGCAGCCTTCTCGACAAAACTAGTAAGGAAGGAAAGATTGGGATCAACCTCGATATCCTCGCAACTAGCATCTTCCGGGAACACTTCGTTCATGAGAGAGAAGTTCTTGGTAAGCGCGAGGTACTCGAAGCAACGCTGCTGCAGGTCAGTACTGCGGCTGGTCTTATACTTCTCCATCATGGCATCGGCCACATCAATGCTGTGTCCCATCTGAGCCGTGATCTTCGTCACGGCTGAAAGCACGTAGCCGCGCGTTGTGTCCTCTTGGTCGAAGGGGCGATCAACAAGTTCTACAAGACGCTCACAAATCTCCTCAAGCTCCATGGCATCCGACAGGTAACCGTACTCGCCAAGGACCCAGGCCATTGTACAGACCAAGATGTCAGGTAGCACGGGGCGTTCAAGCAGCTCTAGGTAAGTGTCCACGGCATCACGACGCAGCTCCATATCCTGGTCTTCATCTTCGCCACTTCCCTCAGCAATCAAACGCAGCAAATTGTGTGCAACTTCAGGACGCACAAGATCTCCACCTAGTTCAAACACATTTGTCATTGTCTGAATGTACCAAGCATTGCTTGGGGCATAACGTTCAGCGCACTGCGTGATACGGGACACCAGTTCCGTGCGGAGGAAAACATCTGAAGCTTCACGAAGGAACTGCGTGAGCTTGTCTGAAATGAATTCGACATTCACGGGGTTCGTCATACGGTAGAGCAGGTCCAACGTTTTACGCTTGAGCGTTTCATCCGGGTCCTCCAGACAGTCAATAACAGCCATTTGATGCGCCGCAGCATAGCGCGGGTGGTCCTTCACAATAGCAGCAAGTCCAGTGACACCGAGATACTTCAAGTTGTGGTTGTCGCTCGAGATGAAGCGCGAAATGCTCGCAGCCGCAGCATCCAGCAACGTGCTGTTGGGGTAGATGGTGGTCACCGTCTGCACGCACTGGTAGATGATAGCGTAGCCCACATTGATGCCAGTATCGGCACGACGCATGACATCGTGCAGCACTTCGTACATGCCTTCACTCGTCTGTTGGTCGGCTTGACCGAGTAGAGCCAAGATCTTGAGCAAGCGGATCTGGATCCACGGCGCCGGAATGCGGTGGTAGTCGAACTCCCGCGGTAGACGGTGTTCCGTGATCTGTTTCAAGATGCTGACGAAGCTAGGCACCAGGTCTTTGTAGTCTGTGGGGGTGGCTTCGGCCAAGTCGTGCAGGATGCAGAGCGTAGCGCCCATGACGCTAGGGTCGCGGTCACACAGCGTGCGACGTAGCGCATCGCCCGCCTCATTGACCGAGTCGGGGTTGAGCTGGTGGAAGCGGTGAATGGCCATGACAGCCTTCTTGCGCACGAGTTCGGCGTCGTGGCGCAGCAGATCGAGGATCATGGGCTGCACGGCCGGCACCATCTCCACCGTCACGAGCTTGCAGACGGCCATGAGCGCGGAGCAGACCTCGAGGTGGTTGGAGCTCTGCAGATCTCGCTGCAGCTGGTTGATGATCATGAAGCGGAACTCGTGCGTGGGCGAGAGGCAGAGGCTGCAGGTGAGGTAGCCCACGCGCTTCTGCATGAGGTTGGTGCTGGCCGTCATCTCCACCGCCTTGATGTAGCCGAAGGACGCGTCGTGGCCCAGCATCTCCACGTACATGAGGCGGATGAGGAACTCGCGCTTGCGCTTGTTCACGAGGCTGCTGGACGTGCTGGACGTGGCCGTGACCTCGCTGAGCTTGCGCTTGAGCTGCGCCACCTCATGGATGATGATGCGGTCCTCCTCCTGCTTGGACTTGCTCTCGCCGATGGACTTGACCAGCTCGAAGAACTCCTTGGACAAGTGGCCGCCCGACATGTTGCGCTGACGTGGACGATCTCGGATTGCGAGATTGGGGGAGTGTACTTAGTATTGTTGTATAAAACAGGACCAGTACCAGATACGTTCTTTTATATGGTGTTTTGTATGCACTCGTGCTGGTCCGCTAGTCTAGTTGATGTTAGCGGTACACAAGTCTCACTTGACAAAAGATGGTGGAGGGCGTGGAGCTCTCGGATGCGGTGCTGCGCTCGTATAGCGTCGCGCGCAACTTCGCCCCGCAGGTAACACGCGTCTGTCGTTGCATAATGAAATGTAGTGTGTTTGGTACTGTTTTACTGAGATTGGTGGCTGTATGGTGTCTGCAACAGGAGGACGAAGACCCGAACGTGCAGATCACGGCGCTGGACTTCCACCGCAACGGCGAGCGCTGCGTCACGAGTCGCAGCGACGGCGTCATGTCCATGATCAACTGTCTCAGCGGAACGTAAGCTGCAATGACTACTGAGTGGACTAGAACTCACTTAGTTCTGCTCACAGCGTTGCCAAGACCATCCTGACCAAACGCTACGGCGTCGGCATTGTGCGGTTCACGCACCACCCGGACTGCGTCATCTTCTCTTCAGATAATAGTGCCAGCGATCGTACGGTGCACATTTTAGTGAGGTGGAAAGGATTTAGTCCATAACCCAGTTGCATTTGTGTAGATCGCATTCGGTATCACTCGTTCTTCGACAACAAGTTCCTTCGCTACTACACTGGCCACACCGACAGGTAAATAGCTCAATGTTTTATCGAGCAAGCTACTGTGGTGATAGTGACGTACTATTTTTCATTACGATAGAGTCACGTCGTTGATGATGCATCCGACTGCAGACCAGTTCCTGTCTGCTGGAATGGACGGCACAATTCGGCTGTGGGATATCCGCAATTCGGATACTTCGGTGCGTTGGAGCATATGCCAACTACGTTTAATAAAGCTAACTGGTGCCGTGCTTTCTAGGCTATCATTCGACTGGACCACATGCCAGTCTCACATGTCTGCGCAGCGTATGACCAGGAAGGCGTGGTCTTTGGCGTGTACACGGACGACCACTTGATCCGCATGTACGATGCGAGGAACTATCAGGAAGGACCTTTTGCCAAGTTCTCGCTGTACGATGCGTCAGTTCTCGCAGCTGTGGAGCCGTTTCTCGCGCAAATCCAAGCTCCGAACCTGAACGTGAAGAAGCTTCATGCACTCGACCTCAAGTTTAGTCCAGATGGAAACCAGTTGCTCGTCACCACAAACCGTGGTGTGTTCATTCACTTGGATGCGTTTGAAGGCAAGCTGCTGCATCTTTTCAAGGAGCATGGACTAGCTCAGAGTTCGCGTACCGATCCCCAGCTTGGCTCTTGCTACTCGGCTGATGGCGCATATGTGGTGACGGGAGCGGAAGACGGTCGGGTGTTTTTCTATAAGAGTTCTTCTGGTCAATTCGTGCATACCCTTCCCCAGGGACACAACGGTCCTGTGCTGGACTTGCAATGGAACCCAAAGCGTCACCTATTAGCAAGTGCTGGAGGCAACTCGACTGTGTTATGGTCAGCGGCTGGGATTTGAGCGTCGAACGAAATGGAAGCTTTCTCATTGAATTTTGCGACGAGATTATCTCAATGGGTGATGCTAAAGGGTACTCTGGTGGCATATTATACTTTGGTCAACAACAATACTGATTATCAAATCTACTTCATCGTTGAAGGCGTCTTCGAGGTTGCAGTTATCGTTGTTCCAGCATGTACCTACCGTAACTCATTTGTTCTGCTCAACCAGACGAAGATCCGAATGAAGATGGTGTGTTCTTGACGGTGGAGGTTGGGGTCTCATCCAGTTTTGACTGGGACCCCCGTCAAAACTGCAAATCTTCATCTGTTCGAACAGAACAACATTTTTGAGCCTGGCTCATTACGTCTTCAGTGCCAGCATTCCTTTCCAGTTCCCACTTTCGTTTCTGCAAACTTCCAAGACAATGCTCTCCGTCCGATCACTCGGGGTTGCAACGTTGGCCTATGCATTCGTGATTGCACTTCCGCCGCAGGTCACCGCGAAGGACTACACGGTTAAGACTGACGCAGCCTCAACTCTAGTCGACAAATGGGACGGCTGGGGCACGTCGCTTTGCTGGTGGGCTAACGCTTTCGGAGACCGTGAGGACATTGCCGATCTCCTCTTCACTCAGAAAGACACCGTCACGCTAAAGGGTGCAGACTCCGGTTTGCCTGCGCTGGGCTTCAATATCGCACGATACAACGTTGGGGGCTCCAGCAAAAATGTCATTGACGACAGCGGCACCGAAATCGCCATGAAGACGTCGCCAAACATGCCTGCATTCAAGGCCATTGAATCATTCTGGTTGGACTGGTCGAGTAATCTCACAACCAGCAAAAGTTGGGACTGGGACGCCGATGCCAAGCAGCGAAAGATGCTCGACCTGGCCACGCAGCGTGACGTTGATCTCACCGAGGCGTTTTCAAACTCGCCTCCGTGGTGGATGAACAGCAACCACGCCACTGCGGGTGGACAAAGCGGGACGAAAGATAACCTTCAAGCTTGGAATCACGGCCAATTTGCGCTGTACATGGCTACTGTGGTGAAACAGGCGAAGGAAAAGTGGGGAATCAACTTTACGTACGTCGAGCCGTTCAATGAGCCGATGAGTTCGTGGTGGCAGTTCCCTGGTGGCCAGGAGGGATGCCACTTTGACGTTGCCACCCAAAAGGATGTCTTGGTGAAGCTGCGCGCTAAGCTGGACGCTTTCGATCTGAAAGACGTGGCCATTGCGTCGTCTGACGAAAACTCGAACACGCAGGCACTTGCCACACTTACCTCCATGTCCACAGATGCTAAAGTGATGGCCACTATTGGGAAAATCAACACACACGGATATGGTAACCGTGCGTCGGACCGCGCTCCTTTGAAGGAGTTGGTCAAGAAGGTGAAGAAAAAATTCTGGGACTCGGAATATGGCGAGAAGGACGCCACGGGGCTTAGCTTGGCTCAGGCTGTTGCCAACAACATCAACGAGATGGGCGTGTCGGCGTTCGTGTACTGGCAGCCGTTTGACGGTGGAGGTTGGGGTCTCATCAACTCTGCTCCAGGTAACATGACGATCGACGCTCCCAACCCGAAGTACTACGCTCTAGCACAGTACTCGCGCCACATCCGTCCCGGCATGGCTATCCTGTCGACTGACGACCTCAACACGGTGATGGCGTACGATGCCACAGCCAAACTGCTCGTGCTGGTTACGGTCAACTCGGGCGATGCGGTGTCGAAAGTCACGTACGATCTTGCTAGCTTTAAATCCGTGGCAGGTCCCGCGTCTGCATGGACGACCGAGACCAGTGGCACCGGCGCGCTGTATAAGACATCGAAGGTTGCGCTATCTGGGACTTCGTTCAGCACATCGATCCCGGCTGCGTCGGTGATGACATTCGAGATTAAGGGTGTTGCACTGTAGAACTTTTGTAACTTGTTCATCAATAAATTCTCAAGCTTGGTGCGGAACAGCAACTTTTTGATGCACAAGAGATCGAAAAGTAGTTGTCGCTTACGACGGAGTTCTTGATGCACAGGAATCCTTGTACTGTGTTCGAAGTAGCGCAGGCAAGTACTAGTATTCATGACCCGTACATTTCCAAATTCTACCATGCCGTAATCGTTTGTTTGAACAGATTGCCCTGTTCTCAGGTTCTCGTGATCACCCAGCTATCGAGGACACCTTTGTGAATAGATTCTGATACTATAATATGATGCTGCTGTAGTGACTCGAAAATGAGAAGCTCAAATCGTCACCTTCGGATCTGTCACCTGTTCGTCGGGAACATGAGCAGCGAGCCTGGCTCACGAACAGCGTGTTACCCTCTGTATCCGGTGCAGGCCGCATCATTTTGACATTCAACGTGTGTCCGTCGCAGCATTCAGCAATGCACTTTCGCTTTTGCGTTGTGATAAGCAAGCCATGTTTTCCATTCGAATGCTTGCAGTTGTAGCTCTGAGCTGCACCCTCCTGCTATCAAAACCACTACAGACCAACGCAGATTACACCTTGAAGGCTGATGCCGCCACAACACTAGTCAACTCTTGGGATGGGTGGAGCACTTCACTCTGCTGGTGAGCCAATGTATGCGGTGACTGCGAGGATATTGCCGATCTGCTCTTCACGACAAAGGACACAGTGACATTGAACGGTTCAACGTCCAGTCTTCCAGCGCTTGGACTTACCATCGCGCGGTATAACATTGGAGGATCTGCTAACAACGTCGTTGATTATAGCGGTACTGAAGTTTCGATGAAGCCATCCGATAGAATGCCAGCATTTAAGTTCATGGAAACGTTTTGGCTGGACTGGATGAGTAAAGATCCAACCACAAAAGTTGGAACTGGGACGCCCACAGCGCAAGATGGCCTGGCTTGCAACTCAACGGGACGTTAATATCCTGGAGGCATTTTCAAACTCGCCACTGTGGTGGATGACAAACAACCACGCCACTGCTGGTGGAGATGATGGAGATATGGACAACTTGGAGGACTGGAATCATGACCAGTTTGCGTCGTATTTGGCCATTGTACTGTAGTGAGTCATGCCAGGACGAGTTGGGGATTTAATTTCACGAACGTTGAAGCTTTCAATGAGCCCATGAGCACGTGGTGAGAGTACCCCGGCAGCCAGGAAGGCTGCCACTTTGAGGTAGACACGCATAAGGATGTCCCGGGGAAACTGCGCTCGCAGTTGGAAACTCTTGGGTTGGAAGATGTGTCCATCTCGTCTTCCGATGAAAACTCGCCGTCGCTGACACTGTCCACGCTCACCTCTATCTCGTCAGATACTGCTGCCATGGCTGCTACCCACGGCTACGGTGGTCTGGTCAGAGTCCGTATCGCGGAGACGATCGAGCACCTTTGACGACTCTTGTAACGAAGTCAAACATGAAATTCTGGGATTCGGAGTATGGCGAGAGCGACGCCACAGGATTGAGTTTGGCAGAATCCACCGCCCTCGATATCAACCAAATGGGCGTGTCAGCGTTCGTGTACTGGCAAGAAATTCTGGGATTCGGAGTATGGCAAGAGCGACGCCACCGGATTGAGTTTGGCAGAATCCATCGCCCTCGATATCAACCAAATGGGCGTGTCAGCGTTCGTGTACTGGCAGGTGCTAGACAGCGGAGCTTGGGGTCTCATTCAATCCAATCCAGGCGATAGCTGGATCGGAACTCCCAACCCCAAGTACTACGTGATGATCCAGTACTCTCGCCACATCCGACCTGGTATGACGATCCTATCGACAGACGACACGAACACTGTCATAGCCTTCGACGCCTCATCAAAGCTGCTTGTGCTGGTGACTGTGAACTCAGGCGACTCGGCGTCAACCGCCACATTTGATCTGTCCAGCTTTATGACAGTAGCAGGGCCGGTCACTGCATGGACGACGGAAACGAGCGGTACAGGGGCCCTTTACAAGTCCTCGACCGTCGATTTGTCTAGTACGTCCTTCAGTGCATCGATTCCAGCGCTTCAGTGATGACATTCGAGGTGCAGGGAGTAGCAAAGTAACTATATCTTCAACTTTCTCTAGAAGGGCATCACTTCAACTTCCTCTAAAAGAACAAATGAAAGCGGCCAATCAGATAATTCCCTTGAACCGACGTCAGATGGCCGGGCATTTCGAGAATCACCAAGGTCTTCCCAGTCGGTTCTGAAGACATGAGCATCTCGGAGGTTCCAGCACGACCTGGCCAAGTGACAACCGAGTTCTTGCAGCAAATTCTGCGCTCTTTGTATCCTTCCGAGCGCGTATTGGACTTCCAATGGGAGCCCATGAATATTGGGGTGATTGCGGAAGTCGTGATTTTCACAGTGGAGGTCGAATCTGGAGGAAAGAAAACACAACGACGCTTTGTGGGGAAGTTCCTGCGGCCTGAATTCCCCTTCGAGTCGATGTTTGCGGTGGAATCCAAGTTCTACAACGAGTTCACGACCAAGGCAGGCGATGCAGCCATGAAGAACTCGGCGGCCGCTGTGGGGTTTCCGTTTGCGATCCCCAGTGCGATTTTCACGTCCAATGTGCTCATTGTGTTAAAGTTTGTGGACGAAGTGAAGACGTTTACGTGTGTGGAGGGAAGTCCTCCGCTTTATATCCCCAAACTCATCACGAAGTTAGCACAAATGCATGCGCGCTTCTGGAACCATGACTGCGACGGGCTGGCAACCCCGGCAGGAATTGGCAGTCAACTTACAGGCGACGAGAAGTCCCTACAGTTTCCAGTGTGTTGGAGGGCCTATCTGGAAGATGTACTGTTGAAGAGCAGCGAGAAGAATCAGTTGACTGCGCTGTGCCAACGTCTGTGTCAGAAGCCTGAGCTTCTCAAAGTGGTGCACGATTTGGTTGACAACGGCCCGACCTCGTTGATCCACGGCGACTTTCACATTGCCAACATGTTGCTACCGACGGATGATATCGATGAAGTTACGTGGCTGCTGGACTGGGCGACGTGTGGAAAAGGGAATCCACTGCGAGACCTCGCCTTCTTCTTTATTGTTAGTGTCCAAGCCAGCCACCGTCGAGCACACGAAGCCACGTGCCTAGAGGTGTACCACAAAGCTCTCACTACAGAGGTGGAAAGTGTTTGTATTCCGCTGGACGAGCTGCGTCAGCAGTATAAGGCGTGCGTGCTCAACCAATTCTTGATCTTGGTCGTCTACGACAAACTCAGCAAAAGCCTAGCAGCGAGTGCGAAGACAGAGAAGCTCCGTGTGGAGTTGGACGCGCATTTCCGAGAGGTGAACTACCGCGCATGTTTGAGTGTCTTGGACAACTTCAGCGAGAAGGACCTCGAACTCCTGGAAACTCGCTATTCGTGACAATATCGCGGACCAACTTCGTAACTTCAATCTGAACCTGTCTACTGTACATGTATTTCGCATTGATTCTCGATTTGTGCGCCCAGGAAATGACGAACTTGTTGCTTAACGAGGAAGGATTGTAATCAGTGCAGATTACGATCCACAGTGCAGTGCTATTAATCTGTAGGTTGACAAATCCTGAAGTCGGTAGGGAATGCACAAAAGCTATGGAAGCTCATATTTGCCTTAGAGGCTGAAGGTGTTGACAATATACATCAAAGTCTTGGACGTTGAAGGTGTTGACAACACCAGTTACCGAGTACTGTAGTCGAAGTGAGTCAGGACCTCAATGGGATCAGTTGACGTTCACTTCTACTACGTAGTACATGTAATAACCCTGCGGTATGTGCAAATAGTGTCCCGATGCGCAAAACAGCTGCTGACACAAAATGGACACGTCATACTTGCTGTCTCTGCCGGCATAAAAGAAAGCGGCAAGGGAGCAGCACATCTCGTCGGCCAACAGCAACAAGAGAAGAACATGGGGCGCTCGATTCCCAAGCCCAATCCAGTCCTGGACAACCTGCTCGTGGCTTTGCTCGTGGGCGAGCTGGGGGTCATCACGCACACGTTGTGGGATGACAAGCAGATGCTCTATATCCTCGTCGCCATGTTCTTCGTGGTGGCGCTGGCTGTCAAGCTGACCAAAACCTCGTTCGCCATCGGAGGCGGATGGTTCTCCCGCACGTTCCTGCAGCACCTCGGAGACCCGCTCAAGAAGGCTGTGACGATGAAGAAGTGGTGTGACCAGTCGTGGCAGCTCGTGATTCACGTGTCAATGACAGTCTTCGAACTGTATGTACTGCGGGATGAGACGTGGTGGCAAGACACGACGACCCGTAAGGAGCCGATTAAATAGCGATCGTTGCGGACTGTGACTGACCATTTTGCAGTGTGGAACCAGGGAACGGATACGGGTGTGTTCCCGACGCAGAAGTTTAGCACGAAACTGTTGTACATCACGCAATTGGTGAGACCTGCAGCGTGACTGCATTGTTGTTGCAGTGCTGACTGTTTCTGGGTGTGTTTCGCTAGGCCATTTGGATTTACACGGCGTTTTCGTGCAAGTTTCTGGAGGAGATCCGCAAGGACTACTTGGTGATGATGACACATCACGTCGTCACCATTGCACTGGTCACGTGGTCCTACGCGGTCGGCTTTTTGCCTGTTGGTGTGGTCGTGCTGCTTCTCCACGATATGACTGACATCCCGCTCGATATGCTCAAAATGGCCAACTACCTCAAGATGGAAGGCGTCCCAGGCTTGTTCACGAGCGAGATCCTCTTCGTCACCACGATTGTACTGTGGTTCTACTACCGCATCTACCAGTACCCGACCAAGCTGCTCTACACGACCATAGTGGAGAACCGCGAGGCCAGCATGACAATGGCAGACGCGCATGACTTCACGCAGCTTTTCCCGTACCCAGGACCGCCGTCGTGGCTGCTCTTCAACGTGCTGCTCTCGACGTTGTATTGTTTGCACATTTGGTGGGGTCTCCTGCTCGTGCGGGTACTCGTCGGCGTGGTAACCAAGGGCGCTCACGATGCGGCCAAAGAAGAGTACGAAGGCACGTCATCGGACTCGGACAACGAGAACAAGGACGACTAGAAGATAATAACGCATGTGCATGGGCTAGAATGAGGAGGAAAACAGCAACTGAATCAGGAGAGTAAGCGAATGAAGAAGATTTGCAGGTACATGTACAATAGTTGCAGTTCACTTCAACTTACCTGTCAAACTTGCTATTGAATTATAGAGGTTCGTTTTGGCGCGCCATTTTGACTACCAGTGCGTGGAATAAACGAGCAACAAGATGATGGAAGCGTTGGGCGAGGCACCGCCGACGTCGGTGGAGTCGCTGGTTACAGAGGACGCAATCGAGAAGGCGCTGCGAGAGGTGCTTCCGTCCATGGACGCGGACACGGCGACGCTGAAGGCGGTGATGCAGAAGTTGGCGGTGCGCTTCGGGATGGAATTTCTCGACTTGAAGGCGCAGTGGAGGCCGCAGATCAAGGCGCTGCTGCCGGAACTGCTGGAGGTGTGCTTGGGTGGAGCTGTCGCTGAGAAGGAAGCGGAGAAGGTTCAAGCTGAAGAGCAAGAAGAGGAGGGAGAGGAGTTTGACCTACGACCCACCAAGCGAAATGAACGAACCACGAAGCGCAACACTGTGGTCGATGCGAGTGACGAAGAAGAGGACGATCCTAGTGACGAGGATGCTAGTGATGGAGAAGACCCTACACCGGAAGACGATGAGGATGAAGATGTTGCTCCACCTAAAAAGAGGCGGACAATGGTATGTCTTATTACTGTAGTATGTGTTGCCTGCACTGACGGTGGATAATTGTTGCTGTTCTACAGTCGGAGAAGAGCACAAGGAAACGAAAAAACAATGATGCTTCCATGCCGGCGAAAAAGTTAAAGACGACCAAAGAGGCAGACCCACGGGGACTTGCTGCGTTGAAGGAATTGGGTCGCGCGGCAGGCATTCTGAAGTACGTGTTGTGTGCTCATAGTGTGTTGTTGGTGCTGACTCTACTGGATGCTGCTCTACTTTCAGTCCTCAATTGTACAAAGTTTTGAAGGGTGCTTCGCTGTCAGAAACGGAGGATATTTTGCGTGAGCGATTGCAGGATGCCAACGTTACATTTCAAGGTGCATATCCTTCGAGTCGTGATATTAGCGCTGCCAAGAGAAAACACGCGAAAGAGAAGGACCTGGAAGGCATCGACACCAGCTTGATCATCACGGGTGGCCGCTCGCGTCGTGGAGGAAGAGAGCGCATTTCGTACCGGGAAGAGCGAATTAGTGGCGAAGAAGATAACGATGAGGATGAGGACGAGGACGACAGGGAAGCGGACGAGGATGATTCTGCTGGCAGTGATTCGTCCGAGGCGTCGTTTTGAAGCGAACTGCGCAGCAGTATGGTGCAATATCTGTGAAGTAATAGCGTTCCGTGCCGCTAGTAGAGAATGCACCGAACGTGTTTTGATCAACTTGTGCATGTTGTTGTGGATCAATTGTCCGGTTACTTTGTACCTATCCGCTATTTCACTTGACAATTGAATTTTGTTGGACCGTCTACCAAATGTATACAACCTGATGCATCTGCTGTTTGGAGCCGGATATTACCCGCGTATACTCCTCGAGCGGACTGATTGGCCAAAATCTGGCAATAATAGGAGGCCGGGTGATTGGTGGTGGGAGCGCGAGCTGTTTGGTCTTGGGGGCTTGGCACTTGCGACTCACAGTTTCCAGAACCCGAACGTGAAGCAAGAAACATGCCGTCCTACAGCCAGGAACCTGAAGACGCTCAGCGCGCCGCCAAGGCTCGCGGCTCGCACCTGCGCGTGCACTTTAAGCACTGCCGCGAGGTGAGCCATGCCATCAAGGGCATGCCCCTGAACAAGGCCAAGACCTTCCTGCAGGCCGTGCTCGAGTACAAGCAGGCCGTGCCCTTCACCAAGTTCACGGGCGGCTGCGGCCGTCACGCGCAGGGCAAGCTTCGCGGCGCTGCGGGCGACAAGTGCAAGTGGCCCCAGAAAGCCACCAAGATCATCCTGGACCTGGTGAAGAACGCCGAGGCCAACGCCGAGGTCAAGGGCCTGGACACCGACCTGCTGTACATCTCGCACGCGCAGGCCAACGCCGCCATTAAGCAGCGACGTCGCACCTACCGTGCTCACGGCCGTATCGGACCCTACATGTCCAACCCGGCCCACATCGAGCTCATCCTGACGGAGAAGCGCGCCAACGTCGCCAAGGCTGTGGAGGAGGCCAAGCCCGTCAAGGTGTCCCGCAAGCGTCAGGCTCAGCTGCGCCTCAAGTCGGGCGGCGGCGTGCCGGCCAACTAAGTTGTTCTCTTGCCTGAAACACGAACGGTCAGTCGGAGACGAGGGACTGTAGACGGAGGGGGTGGCGAAAAGTTTGGTAAAACTTTTTAATACAGCCTTGCCGAGAAATGGGTTCTACTGATGCAGGAGCAAGCGCGTTTTCCAGTTCGTCTGCCTTGGTGCGTACAGGTATTAATACAGGTTGAAGAGTGGCGGGACGACAGGTACGGCAGCGGGGACTGTACTTCTGGACGAGCTAGGAAAGCGGGGTCGGTTGCTGTGCTCCCGTGACAATCAGGTCGCTGACAATGGCACGACTGTTGGTCTCTTTGAAGACTAAAGACAGCATGTTGATCCAAACCTGCAAGCGATGGCGCGACGGAAAGTGGATGACCCAGACTTGCAGCGTACTTGGGTCTTGAATCGTCATCCACCACTTGGATACACCGTCTGCATCCGTTTCCTCGACACATGTGACGAGGCTGATGTTGTGGAGACGCATGATATGCTTGAAGTTGCCGTAGTGCAGGACATGTTGTGCTTGATCGAGGTGCAGATGCTGCTTCCGTTTCTGCATTTTCGGCATGAAGAAGCCCACAGGCTCCTCGATGTAGAGCCACTCACTCCCGGTGGCCACAGTGTCATTTTCACTGATTGTGCTGTCCTCTTCGCCAGTGTCTGTGTCATGTTTCGTCTTGAGTTTGGATGGGCACAGCGACGGAAAGAGGCGGCATACACCGGCACCAAGCATAACAGGGATGGTATGCTTGAGAGATGCTGCTACACCAAGAGCATCTTGCCAAATGCGTCATTCCTCTTTGCGTGTCAAAAAAAGCTGGGACAATATAGATCGAAACGATATTGTAGAGCATTCACACTGTAGTACCTGGAAATAGACTTGCTGAAGTAGTTTGAGAAGTGCATGTGCATTAATTCCCGGCCAGAAGGTGGAAGTTGATCCACTGCCAGTCGAATTTACATGTCGTTACTGTAAGATATTATGAAGTACCCAATTTATAGTCGCTTAGTCGCTCTACCCACAAGTTGAGTAATTTCCTGAATTTGGGTAGATACTTTGGGCACATCGCGACTTAATTTTGGCGGGAGCGCGCGCACTTGCAAACATGAAGGCGAAGACGCAGAGTTCTCTGCTGAGTTTCTTCAGCCCTCCGTCGTCGGAAGGCGCGTCTGCCAAGAAGAAGAGCGCGTCAACTGTCTCTGCCAGCAGCAAGAAGAGCTCGACGCGCGAGTCGCTGGGAGACACGCGCAAGAAGATCGAGTTCTCGCCCAAACTGAAGAGCAAGACTGCTAAGAAAGCCCAAGACGATGTGGAGATGGAAGATGCAGACAAGACGGCGCAAGCAGGAGCCAAGCGCAAGGCGTACGAGGAATTCCTGGGCACCAGCTCGGAGGAAGACGAACCGAAGCAGCAGAAACCCAAGAGACGGACCGCAAAGATCGTTATCAAGGACGACGACGACTCGGACGAGGAGCCTGTGGCGCCAGCTTCGCGTCGTAAGAGCAAGACAATCACGCGCACTGTTGCCAGTAGTGAGGATGAGTGGGAACAGGACAGTGTCAAGGACGGCGACGAAGAGTCGGAGTTTAGTGGAGCAGAGGACGAACTCTCGGACGACGATGACGTCAACGATCTGGTGGATGAGGAGTCGGAGGAAGAGACGCCACCACCCAAGAAACGGAGGAAGAGCACCCCTGCCCCGAACTCGAAGAAAGTGACTGCGAAGCCTTTTTCATCGCCTCCTGCTGCCAAGAAGAAATGGAATGGCACGCCTACGTCAAGCAAGAAGGCTCCACTGGCTGATGGTCCGGACTTGCCTAATTCCGTGGCGGGTGCTGGTAACCACATTCATGATTCGCTACCATGGCTGCATGAGAAACGCCGCGACATCAACGGCAACGCATCAGACTCTCCTGAGTATGACCCACGTACCGTGAAAGTGCCACCGGAGTTCCTGAAGAAGGAAACTCCTGCCATGGTGCAATGGTGGGAAGTCAAAGCGCAGAACATGGATACTGTGCTGTTCTTCAAGGTTGGCAAGTTTTACGAGTTGTTCCACATGGACGCTGATATTGGTTTCAAGGAGCTCAACCTCATCTACATGAAAGGAGATAAAGCGCACTCTGGATTCCCAGAGATCGCATACTCAAAAATGTCGGGTCAATTGGTTGCCAAGGGCTATCGTGTCGCGCGTGTTGAACAAACTGAAACTCCTGATATGCTGAAGGTGCGGAACAGCACGCTAGCGAAGAAGGCGAAGGTTGTTCGTCGTGAGGTGTGCTCTCTGCTGTCTATTGGTACCAATACTGTCAGCTTCCTGGATGCTCCAATTTCATCCCAAGACCAGGTGTCGAAGCACTTACTCTCTCTTAAGGAAGTGTTCGACCCTTCGCAGAAAACTGTCCGCTTTGGTGTTTGCATGGTGGACTGCTCTACAGGTGCTTTCCAGCTATCCGAGTTTGACGACACCGAACAACGAGACCGACTAAAAACGTTGTTCGCTCAATTTCACATTGTGGAAATCGTTACTGAACGATTTAACATTTCTGACGACACCAAGATGGTGCTCAAACACGCAGCACCTGCTGCCATTCGTTCATCACTGCGAGTGGGTAAGGAGTTTTGGGATGCGTCGAAAACAATCGATGAAATTGAGCGAGCTGGGTATTTCAAGGAGCACGGGTGGCCAGAAGATATACTTTCCTTCCTTGAAATGGACAAAGTCCCGAAAGCCGAAAGTCAACTCGTGATCAGTGCTCTTGGCGGTTGCATTTGGCACTTGCGACGCAGTATCATCGATCAGGAGCTGCTTACACTGTGCAACTTCAAGAGGTATAAGCCTTCGGACGAGGAGGCACGAGAAGCACGTGCAAATAATGCTGCGTTGTCTGCTGCTAAAGCCGAGTTGAATCAACAATATGTTGTACTCGACTCGCAAACCATCCAAAACCTGGAGGTGCTTTGCAACAGCTTTAATGGTTCGCGCTCGGGATCACTTATCGATATCATGGATAAGACTGTCACAAGCTTCGGTCGCCGCATGTTCCAGGAGTGGGTACTTAAGCCTTTGTGCAAGATTGGCGATATTCAAGAGCGTCTTGATGCAGTTGAAGAACTAGGCAACAGTGGTGATTTGATGATGGAGATTCGCGAGTTCCTTCGCAAGTTACCCGATTTGGAGCGTTTGTTGTCTCGAATTCATGCACTTGGATCTGCGCATCGCTCGAAGGAACATCCAGACAGCCGTGCGATTATGTACGAGTCCCAGATATACAATGTTCGCAAGATTAAAGACTTCCTCGCCGTGTTAAATGGATTCGATGCTGCCATGGACCTCACCCTCGAGTTGGGGCCTCGCCTCTCGCAGTCCACCTCACCGATTCTTCAATCGCTTCTCAAACGATATGATGTCGACGAAGGAGTCCAACCGGACACTAAGCGTGGACACTTCCCTGATCTCACGGAGAAGCTGGAGTTTTTCAAACGTAGCTTTGACCAGGCTTCGGCAAAGAAGAGCGGTGTGATCATACCTCAAGCTGGTGTAGACCCAGAATTTGATACAGCTTGTGCTGAAATTGCTCAGGTTGAATTTGAACTGGCAGACTACTTGAGCGAGCAGCGAACCGCGCTGCGGTGCCGTCAGATTTCCTACTGGGGAAAGAAAAAGGAAGATCGCTATCAGTTGGAGGTCCCCGAAAGTGCACTATCGAAGCAACCGAAAGAATACGAACTTAAGTCTCGCAAAAAGGGATACAAACGCTTCCACACACCAACGATTCGTGCCCTGCTGAAACGGTTGGCATCCGCAGAGGACCAAAAGGAGGAAGCGCTCAAGGATCAGACACGCCGTATCTTCCACAAGTTTGACGAGGACTACAAATATTGGATGAAGGCGGTGCAATGTCTGGCTGTGCTGGATTGCCTGGTAAGTCTCGGATTGCTCAGCAGCCAGAGCGAAGGATACACGAAGCCCGAGGTGGTGGCGGCTAGCTCTGCGAATGGAGGAACTCCTTTCATCGACATTGAAGAGGGTATTCACCCTTGCGTTGCTGCAACGTACAGTAGCGGCGACTTTATTCCGAATGATGCGCGTCTCGGCATCGAAGGAAAGGGTCAAATGGTCCTCCTCAGTGGACCGAACATGGGCGGTAAGTCAACGTTGTTGCGCCAAACTTGCGTGCTGACCCTCATGGCACAAATCGGCAGCTTCGTTCCCGCATCAAAGTGCCGTTTTAGTCCAGTGGACCGGATTTTCACGCGTATTGGTGCATCCGACCGCATCCTTGCTGGCCAGAGTACTCTGTATGTGGAGCTGGCTGAGACTGCAACAATCCTGAACCATGCTACTAGCCACTCACTTGTGATTCTGGACGAATTGGGACGTGGTACGTCTACGTTCGACGGTACTGCAATCGCGTACTCGGTCGTTGAGCATCTGCTGAGTGACATTCAATGTCGGACGATGTTCGCTACGCACTACCACTCGCTGGTTGAGGAATACACAGACAACGACAAGGTGTCACTAGGCCACATGGGGTGCATCGTCGACCCCGAAAACGACCGCAAGGTCACGTTCCTATACAAACTGGAGGACGGGATGTGCCCCAAGAGCTACGGTATCAACGTGGCCATGCTTGCCAAACTCCCCCAGGAAGTGATCGAGTGTGCCACAGCGAAATCGGCGCAATTTGAACGTTCGTTGCAAGCGAACTCTCACGCAGAACTAGAGAGCCTCCGCATCATGCAAAAGGTGCAAGAAGCACTAGCAGAAGGTGAAGCAGGCATTGACAAACTCAAGCAGCTATGGGCACAAGCTCGTGCTATCCATGCTTGAAATGCAACATGTGAATTTAAGGCCGAATTTAAGGGAACCCGAAAATAAGACCATAGTGCATCCAAGTCATTTATTGCTCGATCCCATGGCCAAGTCGTTAGTGGAGCTATCGGCGGGAGCCGTGGCCCTCTTCACGCCCGTACAAGAGCTGCTCATCTACGTGGAATATCTACCCGTTGCTATTCGCCACCAGCTCTTCCATGAGCTGTCCAACTTTCGTCTGCGCGAGATGGAAGTGGCATGGGAGGCAGCAGCAGATGAAACATCGGAGCCTCGCGACGGATTCGACCCCCAGGCAGGCGACAAATTTCTGTTCGACCGAGAGACGCAACGTGTTTGGGAGCTCCGAATGAAGGCAGCGAGTCTCTACACGCAGATCCCCATTGAGAACACAGCGGCGGCACAGAGACGAAGACGCAACTATCGGCACGTGTTCTGGGAGCATCAATTCCGTTCGTTGCTAAAGCTGCGGGCACCGGAGCTCACTAGTACTGTGGACGTGTTGGTTCAACACCAGAACCTTTTTGTAGATGTCGTGGAGGTGCTGAAAGTGCATGGTCGGGAAGTCTGTGGAGATAATTTGAGGCTGATCTTGGCGCTTCGATGGCTGCGGAGGCTGGAGGTGCATCATCCAGAGCAGCAAAACACATGCTGGGAGACTATGGGACGCTTGATACAGGATCACTCACATCTTACAGAATTGGGTTTCTTTCACGGCAAACTGAGTGATAAACAGCTCGCCCAAATCCGCAACATGTTGGCGAGACCAATGCCGACGCTGGACAAGGGGATGAAAGCCAACAGAGTCACAACACTGGAGTTGGTCTCTGTCAAAATTCGTCCTGAAGGGTTCCGTCAATTAGTGGGCCTGGTGACTGAGATGCCACAATTAACACAGCTGAGACTTTGCAGCACAATCGCGGATTTTGATACGCAGCTGCTGATCGACGCAGCATTTCGTGCCCCAAAACTAGAGCGACTCTTCTTGGAGCACAACGACTTGGAAGATGATGCTTTTATTGGACTCTCCAAAATGCAGAAGCCACTGGCAATACGACATCTCCGCCTCAGCGATAATGATTTATCGTCCATTACCGTGGGGGCTATCTGCGGTGCAAGTATGGATGGCGTGCTGAATTTGGAGCGCCTTGAATTGACCAATAACGTGCTGATTGGTGACCCGGGAATACACGCATTGGCACCAATGCTGGCTTCTCCAGGGGCTAGTCCCGCAGCGGTACTAACCCATCTTGACGTTCGTGGTTGTAATTTTGGTCTTGAAGGAGCCACCAATCTGTTGCTGGCACTGGGCCACAACAAGACGGTGAAACATTTGAATATCGCTCAAAACTTTTTCGACGTTGGTTTTGGGGATGTTCTGGCGGATTTCCTGTTTTCCAATGATTGCGTCACGCATCTGCAAGCGAATGGTGTCGGACTGGGATTGGCAGGGGTGTCTGCACGACTATTGACAGCGTTAGAGACAAACATCGCCCTCACATCTCTTTCAGTGGGAGCGAATCGGTTGCGGAACGATGGGTCAGCCGCGGTACTCCGGTCATTGGTAAAACGAGCTCAAGTAAAGCAGTTCACACTAGTCGATTTGAGTGGGAACTTGCTTACTTTGAGCGGGCTTGCAATGATAGCAGACATTTTGGTAAACTCCACTACTGCCGACGTAACACACTCTTGCAACTCAAAGAATAGTATCTATGAACAAGATGAAGTGTTCGCATGTAAGCGCCGCCGTACGAATAATTTTGACAAGCGTCAGTGCTCGTTGGCTACGCGCAAGGCTAGCAGCAAACCAATTGAAGAGTTGTGCTTGCTGAATAACGATTTCATCGAAAACGAAGAATGCGTACGCGATAGTGCGAAACTAATCAAGTCCATTCAACACCACGTGGGTTATCTCAAAAGCAACGAATGGGCTATACAGCACCAAGTCTATGACGATGAAGTGTAGAGCACTAGAAAAAATTACGTTCAATTTGTACCTTAGCGTGCTTGTCAGAACTCGTTCATCACATTACGTCTTGTAGGGGTGGCCAAAATGACTTCCCAGCGCTCAAAACGCACACGAGTGTGCTGAAATGGGAAATGAAATAACATGCATCAACCACACCAAATAGTGTTTGCACGGATGGATGTCCCCGACTACCTCTCGGATGCAAACGACTGCAAGCTCATTTGAACCCCATATTCACGATCTCCATAATGGCGTTGACGCCATTCACGATCTGCTTTCCGCTCGATGAGTATACGCTGTTTTTCTTGCAGTTCAGCCATATGTGACTCCAAGGAATTGAGTATGCTCTGTAGCGGGTGAGGAGCTTCCTCAATTTCTCCATCCGAACTCATAGTGTCAATATCGCCTGGTGGCTCCTCATCACTTTGGTCATCATCGTCATCTTCACCCTCGTCGTAACCTCCATCTTCTTCATCTTCACCGTCGTCATTATTGACTGCCGTGTTCTTCTGATTCAAACGGCGTTTTTTGGCCATTTCAAAGTTCTTTCCGTATTGCTCGTCTTTGCCACGCTTAGAAGGTTTCTTTGAGCTGTCAGAAGCAAAACGATACGGGCTATTCAATGCTGAATTATCCTTTGAATGGTGCTCGCTATCCTTTGTGTTAGATACATTGCTCGACCCCGACCCTGAATTAAACACAATTCGACAAACATTAGATACTGAACAATTTGATACCATAGAAATCTCAACGCACATGCGTTATCTGATGAGCCGACGGAATGATTATCGAGATCATCGTCGTCCAAATCAGCATCAGCATCATCCCAGGCATCTTAGAGGCAGAAGGATTACACAATATAAGCATGAGTCGATAAAGGCCTTAGTGTAGCAGTGCAAAGCAATGTAACATATATGTACCTGGACTGGATTGTTTCCATATTGTGTTCAAGCTGTGTCCATCAGCGGTATCTTCATTGCCTGTCTGAGGTGTTTGACTCGGTGACTCAAGAAGAGGATATTGCTCTTGTCTGTGATCGTTTACAGCATCCATATTGCCTGTCGGAGGTGTTCGAACTTCCGATTCGAGAAGAGATGATTGTTCTTGCCTAGCAGTGCCTGTTTGAGGTGTCTGAGCTGATTGTTGAAGACGACCACGGTATTCATCTCCAGAAAAATCCTCACTGTTTATCGGGGAATTCTGCAAAACCGGAGATTTAACTGAGGATATAAGGTCCTTCGCATTAGATACATTGCTCGAGCCGGGGTGTCCATCTCCCGAAAAATCTTCACTGTTTACGAAGGAATTCTGCAGAACTGAAGCTGGGGACTGGCCATGTTCATCTTGATCGACAATGACTCCAGAATTGCGTGAAATACTCGCATTTTCGTCGACTGTGGTATTGACAACACTCGAAACTTCACTGTCAAGACCATGCCCTTGCTCTTTTGTTTCTTGGTCAATACATGCAATCGGCGAATTAATATCTGGTGTCGTCAAATTAAGACTCTCGAATCCGTCCAATGTGCCAAAACCTGTATTGGCAATGGGAACGAATAGTAAACGTAATGATTAGTTTATGCAGTGCAGTAATTTGGCACCATATTTCGTACGCTGCTTGAACTGGGTTAAAATATGCTGGCCATCTGCAAAAAGATCTTGAAACGTGACATCTGGAATACAAAACACTGCGATTAGCGAACTACTTCAAGTAGATCACAGGAAGACTCATTGACTACGTACCCTGCGTCAACCCTGCAATCTTATAGTAGAAATCAACCAATTTGTTGGATCGGTATAGATCTATCGAGTGTTGCATGCATCGAAGCACATTGAGCACCACGTTCTCCGTCCACCGACATTGTACTGCAATATCTCGAACAAATGCGGAATAAACGTTTTCACGTAACATGGTCGCTGACGTTCTTGCAGACGATGCTGGTTGCGGCACAGCAACTTCGGCAATGTTACGGGACTCGGTGGTACTGGTCGGCGTTGTTGCCAGTGGTGCAGCACCTTGCGTCGACGGACCCTTTGACTTCGACTTTGTGCTTGAACTTCCCGCCCCACGACTTGCCAACGTTTTTGACCGAAGCTTAGGTCGTGCTGACCAAATGCTTTTGCTACGCCGTTTTCTATTCAGCTCAGAATATATCCTGAGACCTGTTAAGCATCCATTCAAACCCATTGTTAACGCATAGTCAATGCCATTGGGATAGTGCAAACGTACTTCGTGACTTGAGCGCGAGAAACCCAAGGGCGTAAGGATCGTTGATATCACTCCAATCTTGATCCAGAGTAATACACAGCAGGAAGTTAGGATTAATGACAAACTACTTCGCAACCACATCACAAACTTTACCAGCGCAGAAAATCTTGTGCGCTTCTGAGTTCGGATCAAAAATCGAGTCTGGTAAATCTACGAGCACGTATTCACAACGTCAGGTCGAAAAGCATCATATATACCACTAAAAACTTACTGGCTGCGCGAACCGTTGACGATTTTGTCAAGAACTTTAGTCGCATGTCAGCGAGCTTATTCACACACGATCCATCGGTGCGGTCTGGTTCGTATGTAACACCAAAGTCAGCGATAAAGCTAAACCAGCAATTAGGTCAAGTTTTGACCACACTGTAAGTACTTACACAACGCCTCCGCGACATGATCCACAAGGTCTGAGCTGCCAGTCTTTTGGATCTGAACGGTGATTCGAACGAGATAGTCGAGGAGAGTCTCCATCTGTTCCGCTGACCACAACTTCGGAGACTTGTTGGGCACTACTACTTGTTCTGTACGACGGAAAGGTGGAACGTCGGTAAAAATATCTTTCAGAAGCTCGAGCCGCGTAGCCTGGACTCCAACTCGCTCTGCACGCAAGAAAACACATCGTTTACTATGCCATACAAAATCTGAAAATTCACCAGCACGCGTACCGTGTGGGCGGCGCTTCTCCTTCATGTACACATCACGTAGCGCGTAGAATTTGCTTTTGGCTTCCGCGATCGATTTGCCTGTAGCATCACAGTGACAACAAATATAAGAAGCCCCTCAGCTCTCAAGCTAACAAACTTACCCCAAAACTGAATCCGCTTGAAATACTGCTCCTGATTGTCGGTGAAGTGTTTGCGGTACTGTTTGGCTTTCTGGAGGAAGCGGCTGAGCTCATCCGGCAGCCACACTCCACCAGCCTTGTTCTCGGGCAGCAGTCGAACCGACTCGTAGATGTGTTCGTAGACGTACACCTCTTGTCCATTCGCCACAACAATAACTGCCACACAACGAATCAATAAATCTCAACCAATGTTGCACTACTAGACAACGTACCATCCGTTCGGAAGTTCTTGGTGCTGAATCGGAGTCCAAACTGCTGCATTAACGACCGCACCATCTCCAGAATCTCCTCCTCCGTTTTATCTGCCAATTACAAGTCAAAAGCATCGCGAAATCAGCTCCAACGTCTTGAAATCCATCGACTAGCGCAACGTCTCCGTTATTTTCGACCGAATCTCGTCGTACCTGGCAGCTCTGCATGCACCACCCCTGCAAACTGATCTGCCGCGTAGACGTAGTGCATTATGTGCTTGCGGAACAGTGCCAGCAGCGCCAGGACGTCCGCATCGCCCCACCCACGCAGTCGCACGAGCATCTTCAGTGATCTTGTCCCCGTTGAGTAAAAGCTGGAATGGAACCTACCCCTTAGCTGTCAACGAAATAGTCCAAGTAGTCCTTGATTTAGTCCTGCTATGTGATGTGTGCCACCTCAATTAGACTTATAGTGTTTGAGGGGGACAGCAGTTGGGAATTGGAGCGCCATGGCCGACGTGGATGTGGAGGAGCCGAGCAACCAGCGCGCGCTGCTGATCCCCGTCAAGAACTCGAAGCAGGCGGTGGAAGTGTTCGTGGACGAGCTGCCTGATGACGTGAACGACATCATCGACATCCTACGCGCCGAAGTGGCGCCACTCGACGTCTGGCTCCAGTTCGCTGTACGCATCGCAATCTTAATCGCCCATTAATCCATACCAACTCTTGTCATTTTATATCTCACAGGTGGAGTACTATAACCAAGGCCATGTGGCCCAGTTCCAGGAGATCTTGGCGGTGGCCTCGGAGCCAGGCATCGAGGAGATCTACAAGGACAACGCCTCGCGCATGTGTCGCATCAAGTTCTTCATCGCGCTGGCCAGCCACGCCGTCAACGCCATGTGGAACGAAGAGGACGAGAAGAAGCGTGAAGCCATCTCCCAGCGTGCGGTGGGCTTCTTCCAACGCGCAGACCGTCTGGATCACCAACACCCCATGACTCTCGTGGGCAAAGCGCTCATGTTTATGGCCAAGAACGAAGACGACCGTGCCGATCGCTTTATCAAGAGTGTGCTGATCTCCAACAAGACCAACCTGCCGGCCATATTGGGCAAGGCCTTGCTGCTGTACCGCAAGAAACAGTACAAAGACGCCAAGAAACTCTATTTGGAGGCGATCAAGTTGCATCCACGAAGCCCACAAGCGGCCAATATGCGCATGTGCTTCGCCTATTGCTGCTACCATTTGGGGGCTGTGGAGAAGGCGCGTGCAGTCATGCGATACACGGCATCGCTTGATGAAACCAATGTGGACGCAGTGATTGCGAACGCGCTGTGGCAGCTTGCCAGCCAAAGTCGCGAGGAACGTGCAGTTAGCATCCGTGACGAGAGCTCTCGATTTATGATGATGATTCACCACGCTCACGCTATCGACAAGACGAACCCCACGGTGTTGAACCATTTGGCCAATCATTATTTCTCGCAGTGGATTCCGCTTCCTTGCACGGTGAGTGTGGTGCGTGGATCTGCGATTGTGGCCACGTCCAAGGACATTTCGAGTGAAGTTTCTCCAGGACAGATTATTTGTATTGGTGACAAGTACGTTGCATACATTAGCCGCGATGAAGATGCTGTATCGTCATCTGGACTAAAGCTTGATGGATCCTATCGCGATGAGTCCGCGACAGGCACGAACATCGCACGAAAGGACTACGACAAGATGTTTACACTCGCAGGCAACGCTTTCCACAGCACCAAAATTCCTGAGATCCGCTCGGAGAGTTGTTACCTCATGGGCCGTGGTTGTCACGCGCAAGGCAAGTACAAGGACGCTTATAGCTACTACTTCAATGCCGGACGTCTTTGGCCAAAATTCGTGCTTCCCTGGTTCGGATTGGCTCAGATGTATTACGAGCGCAAGGAATTTACGAAGGCTGCAACATATTTGGAAAAGGCTAACAAGGCATACCCGGAAAACGTTGAGATCCTGTCGCTTCTTGGTGATGTCTACGGTAAGCTTGGCAAGAAGGACGAGGCTGTCGTGCTGCTCCGCCGTGTCGTAGAGCTGGAACCAGGCAATGTTGAGGCACTGATCGGCACGGCTGAGCTGCTCCATTCATCCCCTGAACGGAAAGACCAAATTATTGCGATCTCTTCATACATCGCGGCAGAAAAGGTTATGAATAATGCCTCGGAACGCGTCCCCATGGAAATCTACGTCAACCTAGGTGTACTCCAGCAACGTGTTGGCAAGACGGCGGATGCCATCACGTGTTTCAAGAAGGCGCTCAGACAACTGGGTGATGACAGCAGTGTTGATGAAGAAAGTAAGTCAGAGGAGGCCGACGCTTTAGCTGAGGAAGCTTCCACACCCAAGCCATCGGAGGCGAATGTCACTATTTTGTACAACATGGGCCGTGTGTACGAGGAAATGGGCAACCGTGACCGTGCCAAGAAACTCTATGATGCAATTCTAGAAGTTTTCCCCAGATATACCGATTGTTTGCTGCGACTGGGCTGCATGCTGCGCGATCGTGGTAAAGAGGCAGAGGCGATCAAGATATTCGACAAGGTGCTGGAAGTGAACACAACTTGTGCAGAGGCTTGCTTGCTACAGGGCAACATTCACTTAAAGAAGCGTGAATGGGTACTTGCTCAAAAGAAGTACGAAAAAGTGATGGGAATGCCTGGTTTGAAGAACGACCCGTACGCGTTCTTGTCCATGGGTAACATCTTTATGAGCAACCTTGGTGAGAAGAATCGTTACACCAAGAACATGTCCTTGAGTGAGGTGTACTACAAGAAAACGCTGGCGTCGCATCCACACAATATCTACGCAGCGAACGGATTAGGTATTATGATTGCTGAAAAGGGTAACTTCGAGCTTGCGAAGCAGATTTTCTCTCAGGTGCGTGAGGCCAGCCCGGACATGCCAGATGCCTGGATCAACCTTGCGCACATTTTCGTTGCTGAAGAGCGGTACCAAGAGGCTATCCAGCTATATACTGTGTGCCTTACCAAATGCTATCAAGGACAGGATCTCGAAGTGCTTTTGTACCTGGCAAAGGCCTACTACGAGTCCAAGGATTTCCCGAGCTGCATTGCTACGCTGTCCCGTGGGCTTCACATGTACCCGAACGATCTGCGTCTTTGGTACAACACAGGTCTTGCACAGGAAGATTATGCCGTAACAACGCTTGGGCAGGAAACAATTACCACGCGATCAGGCAGTGGTAACGCAGCACCCCAACAACGTACCATGGCAGATGTGCAGCGCGCAATCTTAGATTTGAAGCGGGCGCAACGTATTTTCCGATTCCTGCTTCAGCAAGCTGAGACCACTAGCACTTCCAGCTCTAATGAGAAGAAGAAGCACCACAACAGTTTACCCTTCGATAAGGAGAAGGTGTCAGATCACGAGAAATTCTGTGGTGACACACTGACAAAGGCCAGCTATCACTTGGAGTTTGAGCGTCAGAAAGAAGATAAGCGTCGATTGGAGATTGAGGCACAGCGCAAGCTGCTACGCGAGTATGAGGAGCGCGTGGCACGCGAGCAAGCAGAGGAACGTGTGAAGGAAGAAGACCTCCGCAAGCGTCACGAAGACATTCGTCTGAAACAGGACGAGCGTTTGAAGAAGTTGCATGAAGGATGGAGTGTGCGCGAGCGTGAGGAAGAAGAGAAGAAGGTGGTCAAGAAGAAAGGAGGCAAGAAGCGCAAGAAAGCTGAAGACGAGGACGGCGGTTTCATTGATGATGGAGAGGACGAGCAGGATGAAGACGGCGACGCTAGCATGTCGATCGAGGACATGAAGAACCGCAACGCGACCATGAAGAAACTGGTGGAAAAGCGCAATAAGCGTGCACGTGCGGATTCTGGCTCGGAAGATGAGAAGGACGACCCGACTGGTCTCTTCGGCTCCGACTCGAGTGATGATGAGCAGGAGGCACCCAAGCCAAATGAAGCAGAGACGAATGGTGATAAGCCTGCTGAAGATACCGCAGCAGCAGAAATCCGTGAAGCAGAGAAGAACGAGCTCTTTGGCTCATCATCTGATGAGGAATAGGTGGCGGTGCATCAATTCAGGTTGGATGATTACTCTCTTGATATCTCGATCTCAACTTGGCCACATGGTGTTTGTTTTCTTCATACTTATAAGTATAGTTTTCACATGAGCTTGTTGGATAACTCTACTGTAGCTGAAGTGATTGCTGTGTCAGTGCCACAGTCGGGAGAACGCGCCATTTTGAAGGCGAAAATTCATCCAAACGAAACTCACATTTCAAAAAGGCAACTTGACATTCGGAAATCAAGTTAGCGCCAAAAAACACCCGTCGAATCGGATCAATTTGGTCGATAATGATTCGCCAATATAAATTATAAATGCTATGATTGGCCAAAAGCAGGCTCCGATACGATGACCCAACCCCCCGACTGAATCGGCTGGCAACGACGGCAGCGAGGCAAAAAAGCGCGGGAGTTCGCACCTTGTTTGCTGCTTGGCGCGCTTTGGCGACGAGCCTCTTGCTGGTCATTTTGGAATTGGCGCTCGACTGCACAAGCGACTCTCCTCTGCTCCTCCAGCTCTACCATGGTCGCCGCCTCTTCGGAACACAACAATAAGTCATCTGAGCAGCCGGAGCACGAGATGAGTCCGCAGGTCGTGGAGGATTTCGCCAAGGTGAGCGTGGACGAGCAGTCCAAGGTCGAAATGTCCGAGTTCAAGCGCAAGGAGCTGAGCGGAGAGCTGCCCCTCGAGCCGTTTTTGGTGGAGAACCCCAACCGCTTCGTGCTCTTCCCCATCCAGGAGCACGACGTGTGGCAAATGTACAAGAAGGCCGAGGCATCCTTCTGGACGGCCGAAGAGCTCGATCTAGTGCACGACCTCAAGGACTGGGGCAACCTCACGGATAACGAGCGCCACTTCATCAAGCACGTGCTCGCCTTCTTTGCGGCCAGCGACGGCATCGTCAACGAGAACTTGGCAATGAACTTCAGCAACGAAGTGCAGGTACCAGAGGCGCGGTGCTTCTATGGCTTCCAGATCGCCATTGAGAACATCCACTCCGAGGTCTACTCGCTGCTTATTGACACGTACATCAAGGACGCGGTGGAGAAGGACCACCTGCTGCGTGCTATTGACACCATCCCATGTGTCAAGAAGAAAGCACACTGGGCTCTCCGATGGTGCGACCCTCGTGTGTCCTCGTATCCGGAGCGTCTGCTCGCCTTCGCGGCGGTGGAAGGCATCTTCTTCTCGGGCTCCTTCTGCTCCATCTTCTGGCTCAAGAAGCGCGGTCTCATGCCGGGTCTCAGTTTCTCGAACGAGCTCATTAGCCGTGACGAGGGCATGCACACGGACTTTGCCTGCCTCATGTACTCGAAGCTCGTGAACAAGCTGCCGGAGAGCCGCGTGCACGAGATCGTGCGTGATGCTGTGGTGATCGAGCATGAGTTTGTGCGCGATTCGCTGCCGGTGGAGCTCATCGGTATGAACTCGGGCCTCATGTGCCAGTACATTGAGTTCGTGGCTGACCGCCTTCTCTACTCGCTGGGAGTTTCCAAGATCTACAACGCGAAGAACCCTTTCGACTGGATGGACATGATCTCGCTGCAGGGCAAGACCAACTTCTTCGAGAAGCGTGTGGGCGAGTACTCCAAGGCTGGTGTCGGCGTCGCGGCTGAGGAGCAGGTGTTCACTCTTGACGCCGACTTCTAAGTCGCGTCTGACATTTGGGTTATCCCTATTGTCGCCTGCAGCACCATGCAGCTCCTCACGTCGCGTGGTTCAAGTCTTCAGGTCGCAGCGGCAGTGTATATAACCAGCTTCGTTGCATATTTAAAAAATTCGCATGACGTTCATCATCGTCCTTCTCGCTTATTGATTGTATTCTTGACGGAAGAATCTACTTCTAACGACGCTTCAAGTAGTTCGGTGTGTTCTCGTTTCGCATTGCGCTGTGTATTAGACAGCAGCTTCAACAATTGATGTTCACTTCAAAAGAAAATCTCTTGGATAGTAGTACTACATATGTACGTAGTACTACAGTAGTAGCATATTATGCTGAAACAATAGCTGTAGACTGATACGCGAGGAACACAGAACGAATTGGTTTGAAGTGCAAAAATTAGTATATGTTGCTTGTGTGGTTGCACCTGCACACGCTTCGTCATCGATTTGTGAGCTATACACCGATGCCGTCGACTTCGTCTATTTTGTTTACTTATTTGCAGGCGCCATTCGCCACATGCACCGAGTTCATAAAATCCATGTTCAGTCCTTCATCCTCATCGTCGTCGAGGCCGTCGATGTCGATCATGCTGCTTTCGCGAGGATCAACAGAAGATCGTTCGCTGTCAGCCCCAATCGAGCTGCGTGCGAACTTGAAGTTCTTCTTCTCGACCGTCTTCATCCGACTGGCAGAGTCATCGCTTGCTGGGGGTTCGGACGCTGGCTGGTCCTCGTTCTTCCGCTCCGACGCGTTCGAAGAAGTAGAAGACGCCACGAAGGAGGAGAATTCTTCGTCGTCCTCGCCTTCGATATCGTTTTCAAAATCCTCCTCTTTCATGTGCGCTGGTGCTGGTACTGGCATGACAAACTCGTCAACCGATGGTGGCGACGGTGGGTCGCTGATGGAACTGATCGATGAGTCGCCATCGTTGTAACGCAACTGAGACTTTGAGTCTTCGAATTGCTTTGCTTTATGACGTGGCGGGCTACGACGCTCGTGACTGTTGTCCGTATGCTTCGTCGGACTGGCGATAGGAGGCGTGTACTTCGGTACGGTGCTTCCAACGAAGCGACCTTCCTGGTCTACAGGCATGGCGTTCGACACCGGGTGGTAGTTGGTGAAGTCCTTGACATCCAACGTATCACGAATCTCATTCGTGGGTGATCCATCCGCCGCAACGCTGACGGCCGACTCAGCTTCAGCGGTCATGAGCCAGTCACGAACACCAGTGAAAGGGAAGCCGCTGCACGTGGGGCACTTGGGTGTGGTTGTGAAGGTGTGTGAGGCCAACAAGGCGACAAAGTTGCGCAGCGCCTTTTTGCGATAGTTAATGACAACAGGTGTGACGCTCGTGAAGACGTGCTTGCGTGGGAACTCGAAGAGCTTGAGCACCTTCTCGTAGTTGCGGCATCCGGGGCACTTCTTGTCGGTCTTGGCGAAGAAGTCGATGAGTTCGTTGCGCAGCGTGAGGAACTCAGAGAAGCGACGCGGGACTTCCCACACCTGGCCGGAGCGGATATTGGTCACGCGTACGTGGTAGCGCACCTTGCCACCGTCCGTCGAGTCGACGGTGGGGATCTGCACGCGCACGAGGCATTTTTCGTCCACACGGCCTTGGTCGCCGTTGCGCGAGTAAGCGTAGCGGAGCGTCGGATTCATGAGGATCTTCTGCGGTGAGACTTGGACAGTGCGCTCGAGCAAGCAGGAATGTGAATGGAGCATGATATCCGCATTGCGTAGCCAGCAACGACCAGACACCAGGAAGTCAACGCTATGGAGCTCCTCGAGTAAGACTGCAGGGTTTCAGCGGGTTTCAGCCAATCATCTGAGGCCATCAATGCCATCTTGGTCCCACCCTTTGACATTGCTTCAGAGAGTCAGCAAAGACTTGATTTTTGTATGCCGCGCGATGGACAAAGACGATTCATTCGACAAATTTGTGGCTGGACTCGAATGTCGTGTGACGCCAGCGTTACACAAAAATTGCCAAGACCTAGCTAGAGCAGGAAAGCCCTTTGACGTGCTTCTTCAACGAGCCCAATGCACAACGGCAAGTGCCCGGAGACTTCTTAGCCGACACAATTGTATGCGCAGGGGTTTCGACATCTTACGCAAGCGTTGAAACTAACGGAGCTCGAAAATGAGCAACCACCGTCGTCGATCGGTGGATTTCCGTCTAATGTCTTCAAGACATTGTCTTGGCGTCACACGCTGTGGCTGCAGCTGGAACTGCAGCACTCGTCGATTGTATTCATAAAGCAGCGCAGATGACTTAATACCCAGAGGATGTCGCTGTTTGTTTCTACTGTATGCCAGCAGTTGTGCATTACGCCGTGCTGCATTTGTGATCCATGGACACTTCAACGACGGATGTGCGTCTGCGAAAACTGCATTGCACTACATGTTTGTATCCAGATCGATCAGAAGTACATGTAATACAGAGTGTAAGTGCTGGCTCAGACGACCACGATTTTTATCGTGACTATCATCGAAACGTTCTGATCGGTGAGTCCAAAGATGTAGAACTGGATTCGTAAAAACGACGGCTCCTAACTGGATCTGGTAAGATCATCCATCGATCGGATGATAATAATCTGTAGCAGGATGTGTGTGGATGGCAATGCAATATCTGTCTGCTCATTTTGGCGCTTCTATTCCTAACTGGATCTGGTAAGATCAGCCATCGATCGGATGATAATAATCTGTAGCAGGGTGTGTGGATGGCAATGCAATATCTGTCTGCTCATTTTGGCGCTTCTACGGTCGAAAAATTAGAGTGCTCTCTGGTGCGAGATGGCACGTCCAAGGTCTCAGTTACAGAGCAATGATGTTCCAAGTTGGGATACTTCGACCGGCGAACTTAGTCGGGTCTAGAGTTCGTGACAACGTGCAGCTTATGGATATCTTCAAGTGGAGTTCTTGACGGTGCATGCCATGGAGCTGTGAAAGTCTATGTTCAACTACCCTATTCCGGTGGAGTAGACTCGTACCAAACCACGTGAGCTTGTCGATAGTTATCCGTCAATATTGGTGATGCTTTAGCTGTAAGCCATAACAGTTCACACCCTCTTGTCAATTTCTCGCCGTTCCAATGGCCAACAGCAATTCCAACAACGCATAGCAATTGACTCTGTTGTGCCATGAAACATAACATTATGCCTGCGGTTTGTCGTTACCATAAGTCGGCGCTTGAGCAGCACCCATCGTTTCGTCTGTTTCCGCCCACACCGGTTTGTTGGAGCCCAGCTTCGGTCTATCCGGTTTGGCGATTGCAACACGCAGCGTTCTCCCGAAGAGCTCCGAATCTAAGGTCGCAACACCAAGCAAAACGCATTAGAAGCACTATATCTACATCAGTACCAGGAAGACTTACCGTCCATATTGTCGATAGCTGCTCTGGCATCTGCCTCCTCGTCAAACTCCACGAAGCCGAAGCCTTTGCCTCGTTCTGCTCAATTAAGTGCACACCATTAGTTTTGACTTCACTACTGCCAACCCATCGACGTACGTGAGTGGTAGTCCAGAGGGATCTGCACGCTCTTGATGGGTCCGAAAGGCACGAAGGCCGTGTACAGCCCTTGCTCCGTCACTTGGCCGTCCAAGCCGCCCACATACAGCGCCTTCTTGTCTGCCTTGCTCATTTTCGAGTGTGCGAACTTAAGGTCTTTCGCTTAAGTTCGATCTGATCTTTACGAAACTTCCCAACTTTTCATAGCGAAGGGAGCGAAGCGGAAGAGCGCCTTGTTTGAAGCAGGATATCACCATGAGTACGGCCACAGACGAGCTTTTTAACCAAGGTGAGGAAGAGAAAGAGACTGCAGATCCTATACGTGCAGCTGCGACCTCGTAGTTTGTTGTCGTTGCGGAGAAATAGCAGCTTAAAAATGTATTGTTAAACTATAACTCACGGTGTGCTTGTTGTGTATTGCCACAGGTTGGGGCAACGTGCTGAGCAACATCTCGCCGTATGCGTGGGGAAGCATGGGTGTGGCCTTGGGGCTGACGCTCTCCATCGTCGGCGCTGCCTGGTGCGTTCTGAAGCGGTTCTAAACTCGTTAGGTGCTGACCTGTCTCCATTCGCACTGACAGGGGCATCTTCATCACGGGCTCCAGTCTACTGGGTGCGGCTGTGAAGGCCCCGCGCGTGCGATCCAAGAACCTCGTGAGCATCATTTTCTGTGAAGCCACTGCGATCTACGGCGTCATCATTGCGATCATTCTGCAGAGCAAGGTGCGGTCGTCATACAGTGGTGAGACTCTTGAGCGAAATTGTTGACAGACAATATATTTCATGGACAGATGAACCAACCTGGACTCCGCAATGAAGGAGATGAACCGATCAACGAGCAGGCGTTGTACTTTGCAGGATACGCAGTGTTCGGCTCCGGTATTGCGGTGGGCTTGACGAATCTTGCTAGCGGGTACGATATTGTTGTGAATGTAGTGAAAAAAAACATTCCTACTCACTTGGATGATTTGTTTATTGCTTCACAGTGTATCGGTTGGCATTGCCGGGAGCAGTTGTGTGCTGGCTGATGCTCAGAACGCCGCGCTGTATGTGACGATTTTGATCGTGGAGATTTTCGCTAGTGCACTGGGCATCTTTGGCGTCATTGTTGGCATTATTCTGTCCAACAACGCAGAATTTCCTAAGTAAGCACAGGCGGCGATGTCGACGTTAGTGCATTAGTCACCTATGCAGCACTACCGGAGGCTAACCGGCCGATACGTGGCGCTGCACTTGAGGCTGCAACCCGCTCAAATTTACCATTTAAGCACATCAATGCATTTCTTTTCTTGTTATACGGATCTGATGTTGGCAAAATCCCATGCGATTCGGATTATTTCCACATTGCACGATCACTATCGACGTCTACAGGTGTGTACCATTCGGGAAGTGGGCGATCCGGGTTATATCTGGGGTACGGCAAATGACAAAATGAGCGTTTAAGAACGAGAAAATGAATCAAAGCGAAAGTTCACCGGTAGTTGAGGAAGAGTTCGTCGTCATTGGCAATATCAGCCGTCGCAATGAATCCAAGACCCTGTTTCCACAGACAAACGAGTTTGTCAGTACGACAACAATCGTTAAGAGACGCTATTCTGATTGAGGGCGTACATGCACGATAGCTCGCTTTCCGAACATGGAGAGACGTGATGGTTCTTGTACAAAACTATTCGGAATAAGCTCGTCGAATTCCGTGGTCGTAAAAGGTTCTAGACAACGGACCATCACAACAGTTCTTGGTGAGCCTGAGAAACCCAGACAGTAATTAACAATCATACCTTCTTGAGGAAACTCAAAGGCGAAGCCAATAACGTTAGGAGGTGTTCCACTGGGAGGATGATTGATCTTGTGCGCAACAGCAAGCGGATTTCGAGGCTTTGAGGCTGTTCAACGCACTACATTCGTCAGTTAACGGCACGGGAAAATTGACAACTGACACGTACACTCATTTTTCGCGTCAATAATCACACTGTCGAACCGCGCACGAGCAAAGGGATTGTTTGATAGCTTGGTCAGGTGGTGTTTCTGATGTTACGCGTTAAAGACAGCATCATTAGGGATCTAAGGAGCTGTCATATCCCCACACCAAGCAACCATTACCTTCTTGTAATGCTCCGGTAAGTAGACAATGCCAGGATAAAGCGCCTGTTTGAGATGTTGCAACGTAGAAGCAATTAGAAATACAATGCCACCAAATCAGAACAAGCACTTACCACCAGGGATCCAATCGGAGCAGATCCAAGTAGTTTCACGCCTTCACCAGCATCATGAACACTTGACTCCTCCACATTCAAAGTAAACCCAAAGAGTTTCTGGAAGTTGTCGCTAATTCCCAGCTGCACGACAACAACATATTCATCAGGCTAGGTCACTACAACATCTATCAATCGGTAATTATCTGACCTGTTGCTCCACTTCAGTATTACGCTCGAATCCAGAAAGTGACATTTTGGGAGAGTTCTTGTCCGAGTCCTTGGGCATCTTCAACACCGCCTCAAAGCAGCTCTGGACCTGTTAAGTACCATTCTCAGCATCGGGCTATAATCTCATTAATTTCAATCTGCACACACCTGTTTGGCGACTTGGTCCTGCACATACTGTTTCTGCTGCTCGAACTTCTTGTTGCCAACGATCTCCACCGCCTGGTCGAACAGTTCTTCATGCTCTCTACAACATCAGTAACATTATGCGCCAGAATTAATCGCTAATATTCGCTTGTATCGATGATATTTCGTACTTGGCGGCGTTCTGCGGGTCCAGTTTCAAGCTTCGGAAGCAACTGAGCACTGCTGCGACGCCCACATCAGCCTCTTCCTGCGCGTTCACAGCCCAATCAGCACCATTTTAACCGCAAATTCGTCAATACCACGCAGTTGATCCTCTGCAACAAGTCCCAATGTACCTGGAAGCGTCGCGCCGGCGTCGTTCCCGCGATCCGGAGCTGCAGGCGGCGCCACACGCTTGTCATTGTCAGCTGACCGTCAGTCTTTTGAGACAGTGACCCCTCGAAAACGTGACAGTGCATCTCCTCGCTTTAGTGACTCTAGATTTGCGGCCAAGAGCGAACTGCGATGGCGAGCAGCGAGACGCCCAAGGCCGAGCCGCCGCACCCATGGGGCCCGCACATGCGCATCGGCAAAGTCTTCCTCAAGGGCAACGACCGCACCAAGTGCGTCCCATTCGAGTGTCTATTTGGACGTGTCTAACTGGGAGCTTTGTGTGGCAGACCTCAAGTGTTCGAGAATGAGCTCCAGGTAGGGAGATGCAAGCAGCGTCTTGCGAATACCGGTATCTGACTGGAGCTGTAGGAGGCGTACAAGGCCGAGCGGATCGGACTGCTGGTGCACAAGCTGGAAGAGGCCACGGAGGAGTTCAAGGCTCTCGACATCTTCGAGTCGATCAACATTGAGCTGGACAAGGGTGCGGCCAGTGCAGAACGTTGCAAGGATTGAAACTAACGAGGTTTTATTGCTAGCGAGCTCTGGGCAACGTGACGAGACGGATGTGACGATCACTGTGAAGGAGAAGGGCTGGCGGTCTCTGCACGTGGGCGCCACCACAGACGGCAATGACGAAGCAGGAGTACGAAGCCATTGAAGCGTGAAGTTGATAGAGGAAAGCGTACTGATGGTTAGCTGGTGATACTTTGTAGGAATCATCGCTTACGCTGTTGAACGCTCTTGGTGAAGCCGAGAAGATCACGCTGAGTGCCACTTACGCGCGATCGGGCAGTAATACGCAGCGCGCGACGTTCAAGAAGCCGCGCTTTTTGGGATTGCCTCTGTACTTGAGCGCTGTTGGCACCAATGAGCTCCATGTACGTTTGGCGGATTTGAATTTTTACTATCTCCACAGCTGACTGTATTTATTGCTTTAGAACCAAGAGTGGTTAAGCTCGTACAACGAGAAGATTCGTGCCGGCAGTGTTTCCATCAGCGACTATGAAGGCGTACACGATCTGTCGTTGAATGTTGGTTGGCGGGACTTGCTGCCGCGTCGTGACTCGAAGATCCCGACGGCGTACCGTGCGTCCCCCAGTATTCTGGCGGAAGCGATGCCGTCCACGAAAACGAGTGTGAAATACGTGTTCACGGATGACAACCGGAACAATATCGTATATCCGACTGCTGGAGGGCTCTTCAAGTACACGTACGTATCTTGCTGTGGCGACTTTGACAAAATGTGTAAAACCAATTGGGCTGGTAATGAATAGGACGGAGATTGCCGGTCTTGTGGGCGATGTGAAGTTCGTCAAGGCGGAAGTGGAAGGCCAGAAGCACGTCGCGGTTGGTCCCGTTGTCTTTGGATTCCCGATCCTAAACTTCAGTCTCTCGTACCACGTGGGAACAGTGAAGTCGTACGGAAGTGAACAGCACCGACCAGCGCGCATTAGCGACCGCTTTTTCCTGGGTGGCCCCATGAGTGTGCGTGGCTTCAACCACAAGGGTATCGGTCCTCGTGCTTCTCCTCTTGATGGTGGTGTTGTGCAAGGCGATGCACTGGGTGGCGACGTGAGCTACAACGGAACGGCAAGCGTGGGTTTCCCCGTTCCGCTGCCGCTATTCGCTGTAAGTCTGCATTTCATCACGTCACGCTGACGACTTGGCGTCTAACTTATTGAAACTTGTTTGATTTACAACCTGCAGGCGCTGGGTCTTCGCGGACAGTTTTTTGCCAACGCCGGTAACCTGACTACGTGGGACCGCATTTTGGACGAGAAGAAGTGGATGAAGAACCTTGCGGATGACACGCGCGTCTCCTTCGGCTTGGGTCTTGTATGGGGAACTCGAATCGGCCGCCTCGAGGCCAACTATTCGTGGATCCTCAAGGCGCACGATCACGTACGTGTGCTGTTCAGTTGTTTGTTGGTTTGAGTTTTAACTGGTGTTGCAACAGGATAACGTCAAGCGTGCTCAACTTGGTCTCGGCATGACTTTTTGCTAGAAGCAGCGTCGTAGAGCAAACGCAAGTAGCGAGTGAAGAAGTCGTCTGTCAAAAGGATCAAATACAGTACCACCGGTATCGCCGTACGCTACATCCCCTCTCATTTCCGTTACTCCTACAAATTAGCACCATAATTAGGAGTCCTTATTCCTCGGATGAACCCTGATCAGTTTGAGAGAGAGAAGGTCTTGACTTGAGATTCGCAAGCAGCTCCCTCCGACGGAATGTACTCGAGCAACGCGGCGCGCATCTACAACCCGCAGCCGGACCCGCTGGAGCGTGGGCCGCCCAAACGCGTGCTGCGAGAGGAGCAGCACATCGGCGAGATGGTGGCGGCCTCCAAGAAGCGGGTGACGTGGCGTTTCACTCTGGGCGAGTCGGACCGCACGCACGAAGTGGTGCTGATCCACTCCGTCATGAGCTACAAGAAGGTTTGCAGCTCTAGAAGGTGTTGCATTGGTGGTACGTGGCTCATGTGCTTGGTGTTGCCACAGGTGGTGCAGTACGACGGGCGGCAGATGCATTTCTCCTCCACGGTGAGCACACGCCAAGTTGAAGTGGTGGAAGATGTGTAGACGACTTAACAGTTGTGGCGTTGTGTACAGGCCACAATGGGCGACTGGAGCTTCACCATGATCCTGGACGGACTCAATCTCGTCATGGAAGTTCGCATCAACGACGTGGAAGCGGCGGATGTCCCGAAATATGGTGCGTTAAGCTTTGCCATTTAATGTGGAAGATCTTCATCTGGTTTAACTTGTTTGCTTGTAGATTTCGTTATCGACCGGATCCCGTTCCGTCGTTGGGATGTTTACCGTCGGAAGAAACACGCGATCACGACGGCGACGTATGGACAACCGAACGCTGCCCCTGGAAGTGAGTTGTGGGATTTGAGTTATGAAGGATATGGTCTGATAAATAATGCAACTATTTGCTGGAGCCAGATGCATTTGGAACGCATCGCTGGGGACCTGGTGGAGCTACGTCTCAGAACGAGCATCAGCCACCGCGTGGTTCGTTTACGGGCAACTCTAGAGACTCCTTTAACGGTAATTCCCAAGAACCACGAGAAAGAACCTCGAGTCGAGGCTCTTTCACGGGTAATTCTCCGACTTCGGACCGTACCCAGAGTTTTAGCCACCAAGGAGCTCGGTCAAGAACATCTTCAAGTCAGAGTACGGGTAGCAATGGACGCACTCGCAGCTTTTCAGGACAACAAAATGGACAGCAAGGCTTCAGCAACGTGCAACAACACGGTGGACAGCGCTCGTCATTGCAGGAGCAGAGCCCGAGCCCAGCCACTACGAACACCCACCGTCAACCTCCTGCTCCAGCTGCGTCGAAACCCAAGAAGCAGCCTGAAATCAACACAGAGTCCGAGCCCAGCCACTACGAACACCCACCGTCAACCTCCTCCTGCTCCAGCTGCGTCGAAACCCAAGAAGCAGCCTGAAATCAACTTGATTGACGATTTTGGCCCCAGTGTGAGCGTTTCGGCGCAGTCATTGGTCTTCGATCCTCTCGCCAATGTAAGTGCTGTGCTACATGGAGTGCAACGACCACTTTTGTGATGCCGTCTCACGTTTGTACTACTTCCAGGCGAAGATGTCGAATGGAACTCAGCAGCCGTCGCAACAGCAGCAGGCAGCACCAGTTGCTGCTACACCTCAGCCAACGACCTATGTGGATCCCTTCGCTTCCGTTGCAGCACCCGTTATGAAGCCCGCAGCAGGTAGCATCAATTTGGATCCTTTCGCGTCTCACAACAGTACCAACTTCCAGCAGCAGCAACCAAATCGTCCAACGTCGATGGGTATGGCCAACATGGGTCAAACTACAGGATATCAACAACAACCGATGGGTATGATGATGGGCGCGCCTATGGGAAGAATGGCGATGCAGCGACCGCTGCAGCACGGTATGCAACGTCCCTATGCTGGGCAGCAAAAACCTGCACACAACGGAATGGGCAATGTGAACTACAACATTTCTCAGCTCATGAACCCGGCAAATGTCCAGACTGGACAGCAAAGCCAACAGGGCAAGTCCATTAACATTGATGCGTTCGCTAGTTTAGGACGTTAGGCTGGACTAGCAACTTCGAGCTATCAGGAATCAAACCAGCGTGTTCAAAGGATGGATATTGGATATTTTCCGATCGCGACGAGTTTCCCGATCGAGCTGGCTTGCGATCTGAAGTCTCATTTGTACACGCACGTACTCTATCTCTGCGTTCTTCTTGGCTTTGAGGTCCCGTTTCATTGCTTCAACCTGCTGTGCTTGTTCCAGCTCGAGCAGCTCAAACTGTCGTGCGAACTTCCCCGACAGTACCTGCAGGTGGTCCTGCAATCGTTTGTCCCAATTCTTCTCGTGCAACTTGACCTCGGTAGCGTGGAATGCCTGTAGCTCGTTCGTCCGCTTATCCAACGCTGCAGCGGTCCTCTTTGTCACTTTTCGTGCGGCTGTGATCACCTGGTCGCATGTTGCACGCTGTTGATCTAATTTTTGCGAGAACGCGTACAATTTGACTTGCAATTGCTCGATTTTGCATGCCACATCGTGGTGATGGAGGAAAACACTGCGTAGCTCCAACTCCACCTTGCTCAACAACCGCTGCACGTTGCTCTCGAGCACAGAAAACCCCTCGAGCTCCTTAAAGTCCTGAAAGTAGATCCGTACGCGATTTTGCACTCGTAGGTAAAGCTCCTCCTCTACGTGTGTCAATCGCACGCTCGGGTGGACAACCGGAACCTGCATGTTGACGTTGATGTGCGCCGTTGAATCAACGATGACACTGTGATGGGAAACCCCTTGCCGTTTCGTCATCTCGACGATGTTGGTGTATACCACTAGTAGTGCTACAACGACCCGAATGGTGAAGATATGCTTGTGGACAGAATTGGCGTGTATTCGCCTCTATTGGAATAATTTACAGACGCAACAAGCCGCGTCTAAGACGGTCGAACGCACTTGTGCTCGAGCGCCCTCTAATTTACTGAATGCCACACCCGGTGTCGCCAGTGCTGAAGGACATGGCGGACGTGTACTTGCGCGTGGCCTTCTCCAGTGCAATGAGGTGCGGGTCACGGACCTGTAGTGCGCGCATGCAGTCGCAGAGCTTGAAGAGGTACTCGAAGTTGGGGCCGCTGAAGCCCTTCCGAGTGGCGATCTCCTTGGCCATCTCGTCCACGGGGGACGGACCGAGGAAGTCCGAGTTGGTGGGCGTGGCGATGTACACCAGCGCCTTGCGCACGACGCCATCGACGCAATGCACGTCCACCAATTGGCGGTCGTAGCCGGCCTGTTCGCGGTTGTCGAGCTTGGTGAGCGTGTCCTCGACCTCCTCGTCCGGCACCTTGTACAGACGCCCCCACGTGATGTGGTCGTCTGCCAAGTGCGCGTACTCGTCGTCGAACGTCTTCATCTCCTCACGGCTGATGAGCGTCACGACGCGGCCCTTAGCTTCGGGTGAGCCGCGGTGGTCCGGACTGCCCTGCCAGAAGCGGCGGTGCCAGCCTTCCACGTAGCCGAACACGGTGTCCTCTGCGGGGAACTCCGTCTTCCAGACGATCGAGCCGTAGCCAAAAACCCACATGGTTTCGGTAGATAGGGGAGTGGAGAAGCTTGAGCTGCTGCTTGTGCCCGACGCGGCAAATTCCAGAATGAACAGCCGAATGGCAGGGCAAGCAAAGCCTGCCAGTTGCAACTTGCCCTATTCGCTCTAAAAGATTACTCCCCTATTCCACCTGCATATTTGTGTTCGGTTGTTTGAGCAAAGAGCCTCAAGAAAATTCCTTCGCGAAGTGCGACGTAAATGGCAATGATGGGGTGGGGTCTACACTTGTAAAAACGCATTGGAGGGCGTCCAGAGGCTACTGTAAAGCGCAGCAGGACCTCGATAGGCGAGGCAGCGGAAGTCACGAGCGCGTGATGACGGATTGCCCCGTTGTGGGTGGAAACCGAGGCCAGCAAATTGCCGAGCAAATTGCCGCCGGTGGCCGTTTTGTCCGGCTACTCCAAAGATACTCGGATTATATCGGCTGCTCAAACCAGGTTGCACCCAGAACCCGCGACCAGCATATTGCGCGCGGGTTCGCAGCGTGAATCACAGCGAACACGCAGCCACTCATACGCCGCAGCGCGCGACGGGAACAGCCTCCGTATCATTTGCGCCGCGAGCCAGCCGCGCAGATCTGCTTGAGGCAAAAGAAGTGGAGCTGCCGGGCGACTCGGAGCTGATTGGGCGGACGATGCCACGTGCACCGAGAGCTCCTTGACAGCGAGTGACGTGCACCAGCGGACGTTACGCCAGCCGTTTCTTTGCAATGTCGCTCGTTTTTGCCAAAATAGCCCGTTTTATGCCGAAAATGCCCCACGACTGTTCGACGACCAATGAGAGCGGCGTATCCTGGTGACTAGGCCAACTCTTGTCACCGCGGTGGTAATCTTAGCCTCAATTGGTTGACGGGTCCGACCTGACACCGCCCGGTGATTGGCTGATATTGCGACCGTCCGCCACCCCATCCCCTCCATTGCTGACACGGGCACCCCAGCACCTCCGAAGCAAACACCCGAGGCCGAGCAGCGGCGCTGATAGGCCGCCGAGCGCACAGAAGACTCATTCCGCCGCTTCATTGGGCGACTTGATGCCGCCGTTAGAGACCTCAAGCGGTGTCGAGCGCCGCAGCCTTGTCCAGCTTTGTCACACCGAGTAACCAGCGGTCGATAAGAACGCTCAAGTCGGAGAGGAAGCCGGGCGAGCTCCTGCAGCACCAGGCGCTAGGCAAGACGGCGCGGTAGTTTGCGAACTCAAACACGGCAAATGCTGCTGGAGACTGCCTTGGCTGTCGTTTCGTTGCAACGCGAATGTGAATTTACCGCCGACGCAGGGCCGACATGGCCAGAAGGGAGCAAATCAACAAGTGACGACCTTCATCTTAGTCGACGGCTCGAAGTGAGACTCTCAGAAATGCTTCGTAATCGTCGGTAGCGACGCACAATCACTATTCGGTCGTAAAATACCTCGAAAATTGCCTCAAAAGCCAGTCACATATACAAATTTCCCTTTGGAAGGCCACTACCAGCGCCATTTTTGCCTCAGAGCAACCTGATTAACATCAAATTGCTCTGATATCATGGATGTCGTTAAGCACGCTGGCGATGAAGACCGCAGATGCTATATCCACAGATCGCTAACGGACTCAACACACGATGCTTGCCTCACATGTGAATTAAGTATTTCTTCTATTGTAGACTCGAGAAAAAATGCCTAGAACCGGTTCGTCTCGTTCGTACGTGCTGCAGTGAGTTCGAAAAAACAATAAGGATCGACGTTTTGAACTACATCTCGTATCCTTTGACTTTCAATTCGGGCAAGCAGCAGTACGGCATCATGTCTAAGAGATGAAGACCGGGCAGACACATGGACAAGTTTAGATTTTCTCTTGTTTGGTCGACCTCAGTTGTTACGGAGAAGAGGAATGCAGCTGATTGTTCGCAGTGCGTGATGTCGTGGCGCACCAGTTCAAAGTCAAAGAAATCATGCGGGACTCCATTTCTCCCTGGCAAAAATGCGAACCTTAGACAAATCGCTGAAACGACAAATGCTCGGTTGGCTACAAATGGCGTATTATAGAAACCGGATCCAGAAGAACCGAGAGCACCATGACCACCATCTTTTTGGTTCGCGGACAGACAAAATACGGTCTTCATTAGGCGGTTTGAACGTGAGCCCTGCGGAGCCCTTTGCTTCGATAGCATACTCCAACAGGCAAATATGCCAAACGAAACGTGAATGGAATATGCTTCCGGCATGGTGGTTGGTATTTGTGAAGTACCAGCAAATTTAACGTGAAGCAGCTCGCGAAGGCCACGAAAAGAACCCGCCGAATGTGAGTCACATGGCAGCACCCGTTATGAAGCCCGCAGCAGGTAGCATCAATTTGGATCCTTTCGCTTCTCACAACAGTAGCAACTTCCAGCAGCAGCCAAATCGTCAAACGTCAATGGGTAAGGCCAACATGGGTCAAACTACGGATATCAACAGCAACCGATGCTTGAACAACACTCGCCCGATGCACACGAGTTGTCGCTGGCCCACCGACAAGTTGTCGCCGCTCTCGGACACCTCAAAGTCGAGTCCTGTGCCCCATTTGACCAGACTGTCGGCCATGTGAACCTGCTGTGGAACGGCCCAAACCTCCGCGTCCGGTATGAACAGTTCCTCCAAACCAGTCGCATAATGTAACTCGTTTGAAAAACTTCGTACAGAGGGGAACTCTACCTACGCACTTGGGATAACGAAGCAGCAGATCAAATTGTGCGGTTTAAACTGCCGCGCAAAGGAACGCCTTGAACTAAGTAAAGATAAGGAGATTTGGCCTGGTCTTCAAGACGTAGTTGCACGTTTCAAGGCGATTATAGCGAAGAAGTTGATATGCTACCAACTGTTGCACGGGGTGTCACCACTATTGAATCAATTCACCTGCGTGAGCCAGCGGTGATCTTCTCATCGCGCTACACTTGGTAACAAGTACTTCGAAGCAGTAGTTTCTTCCCCCAAAGTTCTGCGATCTTGCTGTATTGTACAACAATCTTCAAAACAAACAGTATCAACGCCATTTCCGTTTAGTGCGAAACTGAGTGGTATTGAAGGAGCTGAATATCGAGCTGTCGTTGTTGTGATTTCGCACGGTAGCTGAAAAACTTCATCTTCTCCTCATTCAGAACGATATCTGCAGGCTAGTTACACCCAGACCACGCTTAAACAGTGTCCGCGATCTGGTCACCCTCGCTTGACAAGAAACCTAGCTCATCTTCCTCGCGGATAGATGGGCAGTCTCGCAGAATAGCGTGGGAAATAGCGAGTGCACCACTGTAACGAGTATCAACACAGTGAGCAAATGAAAAGTCGCACAAGTACAAACTAGAGCAGGTCAAAACACTTACCTAGCAGAGCAGATCGTAAACAGGATCGATCCTCCGAAGACGACGATCACAGCAGCGCTCACTGCAAATTCAGCAAGAAACGAGTGAATATATATCTATCACCGTTGCTCCATCGGCAGTAACGTACCACCAAGCATGCCGAGCTTCCGCTGTTCAGGAGTCACCGTGCGTCCCATAATTTTAGTCGGATTCTCAGGTGTTTCGTTCGCCGTCGCACTCGACATGTAGAGCCAGAAGCCGCCCAAGCAGATCAGCACGAAGAGGAAGAACGGGTTCAACAAGCTGTACACCAAACAGTCATAAGGTCAATACACCATAATTCACAGACTAAAACCTTCCTTCGTACATCGTCACGACGCCCACCAATGCCGCAGAGATGGCGTAGTTGGCGCTGAAGAACAACGCGTTCTTGCGGCATCGTGAAGCCAACACCTCCCGACCAGGAACGTTGAACGGCTTCTCCTCGCCTGGTAAAAATCACACAAAACGTCAGCTAGAGAAACTCGACACATTGGGAAGGCTCGTGACGCACCGAGACCGAAGAACTGGGAGATGCCGCGCACGTTCCGGATGTCAACGGCCTTGAGGAGCTGGTTGCGGACCTTCTGTAGTGTGTGCTGCGGCACCTCCATGGTGATGGTTCCCTGGGGCTCGTCGACCTTCATAGCGCTCATTGTGGTGTGGTGCTTATCGCTTCTTGTCGGATCGTGAGGGAAGAGAAGTGACCTGTTGGCAGACGCTGGTTCGCCAAAAACACCCGCAACTGACGAATCAGAAATAGCTGTTGACCGCTTATTGGCCAATCCTCGAC